>JAJPUD010017241.1:0-31794 GCA_023553655.1 Myrmecobius fasciatus | reverse complement strand
TTTTTACACCTTTCCCCTAATTCTTCAGTTTTCCCTTCTATTAGTCTATCCCTTTCTTTTCCTCCATTCCCTCCCACTTCCCTATAAGGAAGGACAAGTTTCTCTGTGAAACCAAATGTGTCTGATAAACTTTTTTAGAGGCCAATCTGAGATTAAGATACATACAATGCTCATCCTTGTCCCTTCTTTCCCTCAATGATATTAGGTTTTCTTTGCCTCTTCATGAAATTTTATTTTGTTTTTACCACCTTTTTTTTAATCCTTATAATACTACTTTTTCCCTCTTTTTCCCAGTATGATAGCCCTTCCACCTCTAGTTTCTTTTTCATATTATCAAAGTAATATCAAATTATACCCCCATTTTTAAGTATACCTATAGTAGAAATATAATTCTCAAAAGTTCTTTCCTTTTTACCTTTTTATGCTTCTCTTAGTTCTGTGTTTGGAAGTCAATTTTTTTGTTCATATCTGGTCTTTTCATTAGAAATAGGTGAAATTTACCTATATCATTAAATATCCATCTTCTTCCCTGGTAGATAATGCTCATTCTATCTGGATAGGATATTCTTAGCTGTAATCCAAGTTCCTTTGCCTTTTCGGGATATCTGATTCTAGGCCCTTCAATCCTTCAATGTGGAGCCCGACAGATCATGTGTGATTCTAATTATAGTTCCTCGGTATTTGAATTGTTTCTTTATAGCTGCTAGCAATATCTTTTCCTTGGTGCAATTGTCCTGAAATTTAGCCACAATATTTCTTGGGGATTTAATTTTGGCGTCTTTTTCAGGAGGTGATAGATGAATTATTTTGATGGCAATTTTTACTTCTGATTCTAAAACATCAGGGCAGTTTTCTTTCAGGATTTCCTGGAAGATAGTGTTTAGATTCTTTTTTTATCATGGCTTTCAGGAAGTCCAATAATCTTTAGATTGTCTCTCCTAGATCTATTTTCCACGTCATTTGTTTTTCCTAGGAGATATTTCATATTTTCTTCTATTTTTTTCATTTTTTAAATTTTTGTTTGATTCTTGAAGTCTCATTGAATCATTCACTTTCATTTGCTCCATTCTAATTTTTCATGCATTATTTTCTTCAATTACCTATTTTTAGCTCTTTTTGTAACTGGCCAATTTGTTCATTGCATACTTTTTCCATTTCACCAATTTTGTTTTTCAGTGAATTGGTGTCTTTTTCATATTTCTTTTGTAGACCATTACATGCTTTTTCCATTCCTTCTTGCAGTGATCTCATTTCATTTCCCCATTTTTCATCTAACTCTCTTTTGAGATTCTTTATGCAATCTTCCAAGAAAGCCTTGTGAAATGGAAACCAGCTCATGACCCCCTTTTTGGCTTTCTCTGAAGTTGCTTTACTTTTATGAATCTCAGGTTCTGGGGTCTGTTCTCACTCTCCAAAAAATTGTCTATGGTGAGAGTTCTTTTCTGTTTTTTATTCTTTTTTTTTAAAGCTTGAGGTCTGTTTAAAGCAGGGAAATGGCAGCCTACTTTAATTTTCCCTGGGGCAATTCAGCTGATTGACTTCTGGTACTGGCCTCTCCAGGCTAGGACTGGTGTTTGTAGTGGGTTACAATCTACCTTTTACAAAAGGCAGATCTGCCAAAGCACCTGCCCACAATCAGGGCAGTGTGTCACAGGAACCTCATATAGACTCCCCAGGTGTTTAGAATCTGCCATGCTGAGTCCCACCCAGTTTCCTGCCCTGTTTCCCGAAGCTGCCCCAGAGCTGGGCAAACTGCCCGACCCCTGCCCTACCCCCTGCCCGACTGAAATAGGCCTTCTCCTGAGCTCTTCCAAAGGTCAGAGGAGATCACAGAGAGTTGTGTCTTCACTCTGCCATCTTGGCTCCTCCCCCTGGATCAGTCTTAGAACTTTAATTTCTAAAATATGATACTCATATTAAATTTATGGAGAGGAAAAAGTAAGAATATAGCTTAGTAGGCTTTTTTTTATAATGAATATCATATTCCTGTTCATCTTTGGTTAATAATTACATCAATGATTTTTAATCCTTGATACCTTTCTCTCTTTTAGCTATCTTAAAAACAAATCCTTAGGGGCAGCAAGGTGACACTGTGGCTAGAGCATCAAACCTGAAGTCAGGAAGACCTGAGTTCAAATCTAGTCTCAGACACTTAACACCTCTTAGCCAACACTTAACCCCAATTGCCTCAGGGGAAAATATCCCTCAAGGCTTTCAAAATTGTTACTTCCAACACAGATTTCTTCTTCATAAACTGATAGTGATAAAGTTGGTCAAATCTCTAAATCCTTTTTACTGTTAGTGATTTTCAAATTGATTAAAGTTATGAAGGAAAACAAAGTAAACATGAATATATTGAAAAAACTGAAAAACCTTAGAGTGAGAATGTCTTAACTATTCTGCTTACTAGCTATTTGACTAACTTATTTAGCCTGTCTGAAACTCAGTTCCCTTTTTTTATGAAAAGAAAACATTAGATTAATTCAAAACCTAATCTATATATACCATAGAATGCCATCATGGTAAATTCTATATAAAGATTATCTCATTTGATCCTCACAAAAATCCTCTGAGGTAATTTTTCATTGTATAGTTGAGGAAATTGAGTCAAAAAGAAGTTAAATGGGAGCAGCTAGGTGGCATAGTGGATAGAGCACCAGCCCTGAAGTCAGGAGGACCTGAATTCAAATATGACCTCAGATACTTAACATTTCTTGGGCAAATCACTTAACCCCAATTGCCTCAGAAAACAAGCAAACAAACAAACAAAGAAGTTAAATGGCATGTCTAGGTCACACAGCAAGTAAGAGCATAAAGGCAAATTTGAATTTGTGTTCGTGACCCAAGGTCCAGTGTTCTATCCATTGCATTATCTAGCTGCTTAAGAATTTAAAGCATCTTGCATAGGCACAGTTGAACAGATCAGTAAATATTTGCCATGGACTAGCATCTGGATAATTTTGAACTAAATGAGCCCTAAAATCCTCGTTAGCTCTGATAGGTCAGTGTTACATGTTCTAACCTTTTGTATTCTAAGGTCCCTTTTAGCCCTAACTTTCTATTATTTCTTGGCTGATAAATCCAAGTTATTTAGATCACTTTCTTATCCAATTGGCTTACTTTTAATGCAGTTAGTCATGCAAGAATTTTTATGACAATTTGAATGAATTTAGCTTGATAATGATAGACTGCTATATTTTCCCCATGATTAGTCTGCCTGTTTTTGACTACCTGTCAAGTTTTAGCTAAAAGTTAGTCTTATAATACTGTTTCCATGAGGAAAAAACACTATATTTATATCTTTGACAGCATTATCACTATAGCCAAACACATGAAGAATAGAATTTGGAACTTCAAATTCATGAAATGTGTACTTTTCCCCCTGAAATTAGAAACCTAGGAAAGTCCTATGTCATGGTCATTTTCCAGATCTATGTCTAAGACTCCTTATTTTATTAGAGTTTTCTTATAATGTGCCTTATCAAGACAGAAATGAATATTTTAATGCTACCTGAATGCATTTAGAGAGAGAAAACATGGTAGAAGAATCCCAGGAGGAATATTACTATACTGTGTACTGTGATATTCTCCTAGTTCTAATCTTTTCACTTTGCATTAATTCATATAATTTTTTCCATATTTTTTGAAATCATCTGGCTTGTCATTTCTTATAGTATGCTAGCATTCCATTACTATCATATACCATGACTTGTTTAGCCATTTCCTAATTAATAGGCATACTGAGGAGCTTGTTCTATAAACAGCATCTAAGATTTCTCCTAGTTCTAGATAGCAGGATTGTATAGTAATAAAGCATTGGACTTGGAGTTAGAAAGATATAATTTCAAATCCAATCTTGGAGACATATTAGCCATGTGATCCTAAGCAATTGACAAAATTTCTTCATCTTTAAAATGTAAGTAATAAAAGCATATACCTCTCAGGGTTATAAAGAAGGTCAAATTAAAACATATTTGCAAAGAAGTTTGCCATTTAAGTTACTAGGAAAGTTACTCCCTATATTACTTACAGAAATTCACTTATTAGCTATAAGTCCAGTGACCATATCTAAAAATCAAATTTTTTTTCTGGATGAATCCATGTTGGCTCATAGTGATTGTGGTTTCCCTTTCTCATTGCTTATGTTATGTATTCATTTATTTTGGATTTGAACCTATTATCTTACCATGGTGGGGGACTCCTTCATGGAGAAACTCTTGTAACAATGCAGATTAACAAATATTTATAATGTTAGAGATTTGTAAGGAACACTGAGGGTTTCAATGACTTGCTTAGAGTCACTTACTGTATGTGTGTGTGTGTGTATGTGTTTACATATGTGTGGGGCAGGGGAAGGTTTGATTATAAGAAGTGGAGCTTGAATCCAATTGTCCATATTCTGAAACCAGCTCTTTATCCACTCTGCCTCTTACACCAGTAATTTAAAGATCCATTCAAGAATTCTCTTGAATCACTTTTAAGCTTGATTGGTGATTTCAAGATATCTTTTCCTTTTCAAAAATTGAAGTGATTTTTGTCCCCCCCCCCCGGTTTTTTTAGTCTCCATGATTGCTTACAGATCACACTAGTAACTGCACAACAATCATATCCTTGAGTTCTTTCAGTTCCCTGAGATAAAATTCAATTGGGCCAGAGGCCTAAAACTCACAGAATGCAGCTAGATCGAAGCCTGATTGTTGAAGGCTATAAATGCAAGCTAAGGAGTTTGAGTTGTATTCACAAAGCAGTAGGGAGTCATTAGGAAAATTAAATTAGCACCAATATGATAGATTGGGATTGGGAACAGACTAGAGGAAATGTGAGCATGGCAGTTTTGGACAATTATTGAATAGTCCAACCTTTTTCCAAGGCAAAAAATCTTCTTTTGGAATAGATATAGGAGATTTAGCCAAGGATAGATGCCAGAAATTATTGAAGTCATCATAATTACATCATGGGATAGGATCCAAAAGACAATGTTTAAGTAGTAGGAAGAACCAAACTGATACAGTTGATCTTTTCGTTGATTTCTTGAGATGTGCCACATAAAATCAACTCATATTTCTATAAAACTTTAAAGTTGATGAAGTTGCTTTCCATACAATAATCCTTTGGGTAAAGTTATGGAAATATTAATATTTCCATTTTATTTAGCATGACAACAAGTTTTGGAGAAATAGTACTTGCCTCTGATCACACAAATGAGTGTCTGAGACATGATTCAAACTCTTATCTTTCTGATACCATATATAATTCTCTTTCCAAGTTACAACATGAGTGCTTTATAGCCAATCATTAGAGCTCAAGGTGGGAATCTTTTGATTCCTAAAAACTGTATCCTCGATGGATACACGAGTATATAATGGATAAAATTCTGACTATAGTGTCAAGGAGACCTGAATAGGGTTTGCAGTCAGGAAGACATTCAAAGATGTCATCAGGCACTTACTAGCTGTGTGACCCTGGGCAAGTCATTTACCCCATCTACCTCACTCATCTATAAAATGAATTGGAGGAGGAATTGGCAAACTACTCAAAAATCTTTGCCAAGAAGACCCCAAATGGAGTCATGAGGAGTCAGACATGACTGAACAACAGCAACAAATAGACAAAGATATAAATATGAATATATATGTTATAGCTCTACATGATGATGATATACAAAAATGATAGATTAAATATATATATATACATATATATTCTATTTGGATTAGATGTAGCTGTAGATACAGATTAGATATAGATATAAGTGATATTGCTATAGTTGAAAATTTGCTATACTTTGCTTCTATGTCATTTACTTCCCTTTTTCTTCCAGGGAACCATCTCTCATAACTTCTACAAAAAGAAAGGGAGGTTCATTCCTTTGTCTTTTCTTTTCAACAAAGGTTGGCAATTATCGTTTAATGGACATCCATTTCAGTTGTGTAGTTCTTTCTATTTACATTATTTTAATCATTATGCATGTTTTTTCTAGTTATGTTCATTTTATTTACCTGATATGTACTCATATATACCTTCCCTCTCATGTTTCTTGGTATTCATCAATCAAACATTCCTGCAGTAATAGTCCATTACATTTTATATAGCAGAACCTGTAACCATTCTCATTTGGTAGACATCTACTTTGTTGGCTAATTCTTTTGCTACTATAAGAAATGTTCTTTTAAGTATTTTGTTACAATTAGGGGTTTTCTTTTAATCATTGTTTTCTTTGGAATATTTGTGAAACAAAAGACTCTGGATTTAAGGATGTGACAGTTTTAGTCACTTTCATAACATGATTTCAAATTCTTTTATAGATAATAAAATCAAATAATAATCTATGACCTTCATATCAAAAATGGACAGAAAAGATTTTAATCCATAGTGGTAAACCAAACAACAACAACAACAAAAAAAGAGAGTATAATTGATTTTGAATGCAAATGTATGACATGAAGGATACTCCTGAAGAAGAAAAGCAAAAAGCAATAATGTTAAAAGTAAACATGATCTCCATATAAGCAAAACATATGAATCTTAAAGATGAGATAGGTGGAGACAATTTAAGGATTACAGAGTTCCCAGAAGAAGATAAAAAGTCAAAAACCTGAAAGCCATATTGCATTAGATAACAAAAGAAAACCTAACAGAATTTCTGAAAACACCCCCCCTCTACACACACACACAAAGTCAATGGAAAGAATCCAAAGACTGCCCACTGGGTGGGGGGAAAGCCCTGTTTTAAATTTAAAGACATGTAGTAGTTAAATTTAATAATTCCACTTATAAATAACACATTTTGCAAAATCTTGGGAAACAACATTTTAATTGAAAGAAAGGGGTGGAAAGCTACCTAAGACTATTATGAATCCACCACAAATTACAAATTGAAAGGGTACATAAATGAGATGAGGAGAAAACAAGATACAGGGAGAAACAAACAGGGAAGTCTTTCAGTGATGAGATGGAGTACTACTGATGAATGTTTCCTTAGGAGAAAGGAGATAATCTATAAAGGGAGATCTGGACCTTGCAATATGTATAATATGAAGGGATTTGTTGCTTAGAGAGACCATTCCTACTGCTTCAGAACAAAGGGAATAAAAGCTCTTAGAGAAATATAAAATAAGTCTAGAAAGGCAGGCTAGAGGTAGATTATGTAGGGTTTTAAATGCTAAGCTGGGGAGTTTGTATTTTATCCTCAAAGTAATAGGGGAGTGACATAGTTCAGACCTCTTTTTTAGGAAGATTATGTTGCCTGCAGTGTAGGGGATGAATTGGAAAGTAGAGAGACCATAAATAATAAGACTATGTAAGAGGTTATTGGGATAGTTCAGAGGAGAAGAGAGAAGGATGTAAAATAGGCCTGGCCATGTGAATAGAGATAAGAAGCTGAATGCCAAATCTGTTGTGAAGGTAGAACTGGCACAACTGGGCAACTGAAAAATATTAGGGGAAAACTGTTTGCAATCTTAGGTGAATGAAAATATGGTAACATCTTGGATTGAATTATGTATGATTATAAAAGTTTGGAAAGGGGGAGAAAGAAAACAATGAGTTCTGTTTTGAGCATGTTACATTTGAGTTACTTGTAGGAAAGCAACATGGAGATGTCAAGCAAGTGATGTAGTATTAAAATTCTGCAGAGAAATTGCATAAAGATTTTAGAGTGGTTTATGTAGAGATAATAATTCAACCCTGGAAATTTGATGTGACCATTCTGAAAAGGCTGAGGAGAGACTCATTCTATAAATGTAACAAATAGTTAATGTTATTGAATTCAGAAATCATTTTGATCTGGGCTAGCCAGGGAGCAGGCAAAAGTTGAATTGAGCCTTAAAGAACAACTGGGATTTAGTGGATGGAGAAGTACAGGGAAAGAAAAAACTATGAGTTATCTTTCTATTCAAATGGAAAATACATTGATGATTTAAAATTTTGGAGGTATTCACTTGAAAGCAGATTTGTACCTGAGTTAAATCATAGTGAGTGCCCAGCTCTGCATTAGGCACTCTGAGAAGCAGCTGAATACACTGGAAGATAATTTGATTTAATCAAAATATGTGGGTGAAAATCTTGGTTCTGATCATTATAAGTGACAATGGCAAGCCAGCTTCCCTGATCTTCCTTTTTCCCCATGTGTAAATTGGGAAGAATATTTTGCATTATCTATATTGTAGAACTGTTATGAGGAGAAAACTTTGTAAACCATAAAATAGTATGAAAATGTGAATTGTTATTATGTAAAAGATACGTAACATAGCATATTATCTTAATGTATACCCATCTGGTTATAGAGATAAGACATGCATAAGAAACTGTTAAATCACATATGTTTTGTTTTGTTTTTTTGAGTTTTAAATTCCCAGACAAATGATATGTCCAGTAGATACTACAGCAATTCACAAGGAAGAGATCAGTATGAGGTGGGGTAGCTGAGTTAAGTTTATTGGAGATATCAGACAAGCTGAGCTCTAAAGGTGGCAAGGATTGACTGTTTAAAGAAAAGCCAGGACCAATAATGAAGAATACTATACATTTCTTGAAAAGAGAAGAGATGGATTCATTGTGTAAAATGAAATACACATTTTTGCGATTGGATGATGTGGTAATTTCTCTTGACTAATCATGAATATTAATTAAGAGTTTTGATTTCTTTTTAACCTTCCCTCACTTCCAGTGAAAGAAAGATAAGCTTTTACATAGTGCCTATTCTATGTTAAGTGCTTGACAAATATTATTACAATAATCATCATAACAACCTGAAAAAGTAAGTAATATTATTATCTTCATTTTACAATTCAGGAAATTGAAACAAAAACAGGTTAAAATGACTTGCATGATTAAACAGCTAGTAAGTACCTGAAGCTAAATTTGAACTCAGGGCTACACCACTGTGCCACTAACTGCCCTTCTTACTGATAGAGAATAAGATTAATAGATTAAATCTTTGCTAAGTGGAAAAATAATTTTACAAAGAAAAGAATGGAGAAAGCATTCAAAATGACATAGAAGATTGTCTATTTTCTTAAAAGTTCTAAAAGAACAGGGGGTTGGTTCTAAACTTATTTTTATATACATGGACACCTTTGGCAGATTGGTAAAGCATATGGGAACCTTCTCAAAATAATGTTTTTAAATGTATAAAAGACATAATATTAAAAAGTAAATTGTTTCTATAACTTAGGAATGACCCATTCTGTGTCAATTTCTCCATCTACAACCCTTCCTTTTCTCCTCCCACCCCATGCTAGGGGAATGACCAGCCAAAACAAAGAATTCCACAATCTACATGGATCTCAATCCACTCCCCTTCAACAAATAGCTATAAGCAGTCCATGGCATGCAAACATAACTATGAATTTATTTTATAGAATGCTCCATTCTACAATTACAAAAAGGGTGACAGTGTAATTCAATAGATAGAGTGCTGGACCTGGAAGCAAGAGTCCTTTAGAACCATAAATCCTGGTTCTAATAGTTATCATCTAGTTAGCTTTTAAAACCCACTCCAAGGACCCACGTGTGCAAAAATCTTTGCAGCAGCAATTTTTGTGGTAACAAAGAATTGGAAAATGAGTGGATGCCCATCAATTAGGGAACGACTAAATAAGTTGTGTTATATGAAGATAATGGGATATTATTGTTCTATAAAAATGATTAACAAGCTGATTTTAGAAAATCCTGGAAAGATTTACATGAACTGATGCTGAGCAAAACAAGCAGAATCAGGAATACATTGTCCATAATACTAGCAAGAATGTGAGATAAATCATCTCTGAAAGATTTGGTTTTTCCCAGTGGTTCAATGATCCAAAACAATTCCAATAGACTTTGGATAGAAAATGCCATCTGCATCAAGAAAAAGAACTATGAAGATTGAATGTAAATAAAAACATGCTGAAGTTCACTTTTTTGTTGCTTTTTTATCTTCCATAGTTTTTCCTTTGTGCTCTGGTTTTTTCTCCATGCATGCTTCATAAAGTAATGCATATTAAAATTAAATTAATTAAAAAATAAAACCAATTCCAATCTTGCCCCCAAACAATCATTCCAGTCACTTTGAGCATTATTCCCTTTCCAGAACTTTTGTGTCCCAGACAAACTGTATTTCTCTGAATTCCTCACACACAATACTCCATCTACCATATTTTAGGACTTATACTGACTATTTCTCTTTTCCAAAATGCAGGAATCCTTCTTCACTTCCACCTAAAAGAATTCCTCTATTCTCTCAAAATGAAACTTTTGCATCATCTTCTCTGTGAAACCTTTCCCTATTCTATCAGTGACTAGTGCCCTCCAACCAAGAATTTAATATTTAACTACCTCATATTTATTCCTTTTAAATATTTATTTTATATATTTTTATATATGCCTTTGTTGGTTTCTCAATTAGGATATGTTCACATCCTTGTAAAGAGGAATTAGACCTAGCACAGAATCTTGAATTTAATATTTGTCTACTAATTGTGTTACTTTGGGCAAGTCTCTTAACCTCAGGATAACCCAAACAACTAGGACTAACTAACCCCATGGATAGTTGCAGAATAGATGCTAATTTGTATTAGTAGAGGGAGTTTCCTTGGTGGAAAGTTTTCTACACTATTGAAATACTAAATCAGATCCCAAAATCTTAACATTCCCTCTCTCAATAGACATCATGTGGCAGTCCCAGAAAAAAAGTTTATTTTAGTCTTTAAATTCTTAACAATGATATAAAGACCTTGCTTCACTCATATTCCACACACCCACTCATCCATCCTCTAAGACATTTTACTATCTGCCTGTTCTACTTCCCTCAACCTGAGACAGTAATTTCCCTTCCCACCCCAAAATTATTCCACTTGTGTCTATGATCCACCTCAATTGATTAATGTCAATTAAATACAATTAAATGACAAAAATTCAAATAAATAGCCTACTAAACCCATTATATCAACTACTAGACTTAGATACCATATCATTTTTCATATCCTTTTTCAATTCAGATTATCTACACAGGCCATCTGACTATATGTCTGCCATTGTTCATCTACCCTATGGTTCAGCTTTCTCTCCATCTTAACCCTATCCCTTCTTTCTCTAGACACAATATTAAAAATAATACCATTTTTTTGAAAAATAAGTTAATTCCTCTACACATCTTTTTCAACTAATAAAATGATAATAACAACAATAATATTAGTTAGCATTTATATTATTAAATATTATATATGTGAATGTCATCTCTCCAGACCAAAATTATCTTCCCTGGTCAATACTTCTCCCTCTATGTTTTGTTTTCCTCCTCTATTAGAATTATTAGTCCTTGAAGTTAGAGATTCTCTGTATCAATCCCTAGCATCCCTAGCATAGTACCTTACAAATTATGAGCACTTAAATTTTTATTCATTCATTAATTCAATGAACACTTTAAAAGTTTATAGCAGATGTTCCTAATCTAGGATCCATAAAAATTTAAAGGATCCATGAATTGGGTTGGAAAATGTGACATGTGAGTGTGTTTACAACATTACTGGTTTCCTTTTTAATCCTATGTCTTCTATTTTATGCATTTAAAACATTATTTTGAGAAGGCATTGTACCAAAAAAAAAAACAGTCTGATCTCTAGAATTGTAAACTATTTTCATAGTAATAGAATATCAGATTTGGAAGGGACTTTAGAGATCCTGTAGTCTAGCAGTTTTTAAATTCTTTAGTCCAGGACCCCTTTACACTCTTTAAAATTTATGTAGATTACAATTATCGATATAAGGACACCTAGACAGTGCTGTGAATAGAGTGAGTTCAAATTAGTTACAAGTTATATGATGGTAGACAAATCACTTAACCCTTATTTGCTTCAGTTCCTCATCTGTAAAATGGAGACACACTAGAGAAAGTAAATGGCAAATCACTTCCATATCTTTGCCAAGAAAACAGGGTTCATGGGATCACATAGAACTGGATAAGTCTGAAAAACTAAACTTCAAAAATTGTTAATATGTATATTATTAGAAATTAAAATGCTTTATTATAACATTGAAAATAGTTTGGACTTCATGGAGCCCCTGAAAGGTTCTTAGGCATCCATAGGGGTCCTGAAAATATAATTTCACTGTCACTGCTCCAATCAGACTCCTTTGTTTTATAAAAGAATAACAAGAGTGTCTCTCCTAAAGCACATAATTATTACATATGTTATTGCTTAGCATAGCAGATCAGGGATTTTAACTCACATCTGCCTCATGCTGCCTCCCTTACCTCATTTCATCTAAACTCACAAACAAGACTGGGAGAGAGGGCTGGGATGATTATCCCTCTTTTAAAGGCAAGGAAGCTAAGGCTCAGGAGACTTAAGCAACTTGTCCCTTTTCAGAGCAAACAGTCTCCCTTTCATTTATTTACTATGCCTTGCCATATCTTTATTGGAGCAGGGTTATCAGCCTCCCATCAATGCTCTCACTCTGTTGGCTGGCATGAAACAGCCTCAGCCAGTGGGGAGTCACCATTACAAGCTGCTGAACCACACTGAATGGAATGGGAATAAATCAATTTGCTTGGAGCACTGTTTGACATTTTGACAAAATGGTACCAACAGTGAATAGCTATCATTGCAGCTTACAGACTGTGCCAAGAACAGATACAGAGAACCCAGTGCTCAGCAGCCTTACTTGTCAGAGGAGGGAAAGGCAGGAGAGAGGGACAAAAGGAACTGTAACCTCCAGTTTCTCATTTCAATAGCTTTTCATTTTCCTCATTGTACCCAAGGCAGCTCTTTAACTGAAGCAGTTTGTTGATTTTCCATAATAACTATTTGGGAAAAATTAGTTTACAGGAGAGGAGGTATCCCCTCCCTTCTGAACTCAGTCTTAATGTTCCACAGCCTCTGGGTCAATATCTTTCTCTAAACACAGGATAAGGCTTTTATTTCTAGAAGATAAACCTCAGCACTGCTACCTCCTTAAGCAATTATACATAATAGCTTCAGAGTCTTGGCCATTGAACTTGTCTATCTCCCAGGGCACAGACTTCCACCAAAGCAGACCACACAAATAGAAAAAAATCACTCACTGGGACTTTGCAAGTCAGATGGCCCAGACATCCTGATTTGAGGAAATGGCAGCTTCCAAGTGGGGTGATTTAGCATCAGAGATCATCATTGATGCCAATGGCATCAGAATATAGTATAGTAGGCCAGGGGATAGATCTTAGAACATAAAAGAAAGGGTGATAGATCAAAAAGGGAACATGGAATGTTAAAACAATAACTGGCATTCAGATCATAACATTATAAATTTAGATGTGGTAAGACCTTAAAAGGTCACCTAGTGTGAGAAATTATTTATTTGAACTCCTAATCTATTCTAATCAGTATTAACCAGTTTGATAGAATCATATCAAAAAATCTGTATATAAGGCCTTAGAGCTGAGAACTGCAGATTTTAAGTTCACTTGCTTAAGTATAGGAAATTAACTAAAAACTCTCCACCTTTGTTGTTCCTTGTCATGGTGACCAAGAGTGGCAGAGATAACAACTACATGGAAAGCCCCCCAAAATATGTTTATTCCTCTGAACCAATCCCTTGTCCAATAGGGAAGATGACCATCTTGACCATGTAGGTTATTAACTGTGATAACTTTGTACCATTTTCTCCTGCCCAGCCTAAGGAGAAATCTATCCATCTTGTGTGAAGATATTACTTACTTCACCCAATCTGCATCCCTGCTGACATTATTTTGCTCATTTTAACTTACGCATCACATGTCAATCAATGGAATTATTTTGTATTTAGTATAACTGTTTTTGAATGACTGGACATCTAGTCCTATAAAAATAGGGTTCTGGGAGGAAGAGACATCTCACATCATGAGGAAGATCTGAGGTCCACTTCATTAGAGGGAACCATGTACTCTCTAATAAAGTGTCATTGACTCAGAGTTCTGCCTCAGTCTTTTTTCATGTAGATGGGATAATTTTAATCTCCACTCTAGTATGACCTCTTCATTTTATAGATAAGAAAACTGAGGTACAGAAATCTTGTGACTTTCCAAAAATTGCTCAACTAGTAAATAGCAGGAACTGGATTTGATCCCAGCTCTACCTAATGCTAAATCTTAGGTATTTGTATTACATTTACAATAGCATATTGCTTTTCAACTAAGTACAGGAAGTATTGTATAATAAAATATGGTTGCCAGAAGCTAAAAGATTTTAGTTTGAATCATAGCTGTATATATGAAATGAGCCAGTGTTATATCTCTAGTAAAATCTGTCTTCTCTATAAAATAAAGAAATTGTACTAGAAGTTGCATAAGGTCAAAACCTATAGTACAGCAAAGCTAGCATTTGAATACTGCTTCTCACTCAGATGCCATTGCCCTTTCCATTATACTACATTGCTTCAGTGTACATACACACACAGACATACACACACACACACTTGCTGAAATGGGAAGCCCAATTAATTAGGCTGGGGAGTTGGGGTTGTCTGATACCTTGGTCTTGTAAATAGGAAACACCTTTTAGGGATTAAATGAAAGACACGGAAAGGTGACAATTCTAGACAGACAAACAGGGCCAAAATTCCAGGAAGTCATAAAAATAGTTTGAATGGTACTAGTTCATAAGAGGGATGATTTTTAGTGCTGAAGCAAAAGTTAATATATCTCACTGCTTTGTTTTTATCCTCTCTTCTGGTGTGAATTGTTTGTGAGGTTTAAAGCTTTACAAAGTACTTCCATTTCTTAAAATCCTGTGAAATAGGTAATACAATTTCCATTTCTCTTTTGAAGAAATAGAGGATTAAGGATGCAAAATGTTTCTCATATAATCAAACTCTTGAGGTGATGATTCATTTTTCTTTTTCTTTTTGTGGTATAAGGCATGATTGGACAGATAAACATTCAGAAAAAAAATCAAAAGATTTGTTGTTCAGTCATTTTCAGACATATCCAACACTATTTGGGATTTTCTTGGCATTGGTACTGGAGATACTTGTCATCTCCTTTTCCAGTTCATTTTGCAGATGAGGAAACTGAGGTAAACAAGGTTAATTTATTTGACCAAGGTCACAGAGCTAGTAAGCATCTTAGGCCAAATTTTAATTCAAGAAGTTGTCTTCCTAACTCTAGGCCCAGTAATCTATACCCTTCAAACACCCCCCCCAATTAATTTTTTCCTCTTAAGGAAATATATAATGTGGGTATTAGCCTCATTTTTTATGAAAACTAAATACATCAAGACTGAGAAAAGTAAACCAGTTTCCATCATGTCACAAATATCAAATACACAGAGTAGCGTGAAGGAACTAAGCATAGTAGGAATTAAATATGCTATCCAAATTCCTAGGGGAGAAATTAAGAGAGATGCAAGAAGAAATAGACAGCCAAACAATACTAGTGGGGGATCTCAAACTTGCTCTCTCAGAATTAGATAAATCAAACCACAAAATAAATAAGAAAGAAACTAGGGAGTTAAACCAATTGTTAGAAAAGTTAGGTATGATAGATCTTTGGAGAAAATTGAATGCAGACAGTAGAGAATTTACTTTTTTCACAGCGGTCCATGGAACTTATACAAAAATTGACCATGTATTAGGGCATAAAAATCTCAAAATCAAATGCAGAAAGGCAGAAATAGTAAATGCATCTTTTTCAGATCATGATGCAAAAAAATCACATGCAATGTAAGGCCAGGAGAAAGTAGACCAAAAGTTAATTGGAAATTAAATAATCTAATCCTGAAGGATGAATGGGTGAAAGAGCAAATCATACACACAATCAATAATTTCATACAGGAGAATGACAATAATGAGACAACATACCAAAATTTGTGCAATACGGCCAAAGCGGTTATAAGGGGCAATTTTATATCTCTAGATGTTTACTTACATAAAATACAGAAAGAAAAGATCAACAAATTGGGCTTATTATTTTAAAAAAATTAGAAAAAGAACAAATTAAAAACCCTCAATTAAATACCAAATTGGAAATTCTAAAAATAAAAGGGGAAATTAATAAAATTGAAAATAAAAAAAACTATTGAATTAATAAATAAAACTAAGAGCTGGTTTTATGAAAAAACCAACAAAATAGATAAGCCTTTAGTTAATTTGATGAGAAAAAGGAAAGAGGAAAATCAAATTGTTAGTCTCAAAAATGATAAGGGAGAGTTTTCCTCCAATGAAGAGGAAATCAGAGCAATAATTAAGAGTTTCTTTGCCCAATTTTATGCCAATAAATTTGATAATGTAAATGAAATGGAGGAATATCTACAAAAACGTAGATTGCCCAGGTTAACAGAAGAGAAAATTAATTATTTAAATAGCCCCATATTAGAAAAAGAAATAGAATAAGCTATTAACCAACTCCCTAAGAAAAAAATCTCCAGGGCCAGATGGATGTACATGTGAATTCTACCAAACATTCAAAGAACAACTAATTCCAATACTATACAAACTATTTGAAAAAATAGGGACAGAAGGTATACTGCCAAATTCCTTCTATGAGCCCAATATGGTGCTGATAGCTAAAACAAGTAGGGTGAAAGCAGAGAAAGAAAACTATAGACCAATTTCCCTAATGAATATTGATGCAAAAATTTTAAATAAGATATTAGCAATGAAATTACAGAAAGTCATCCCCAGGATAGTACACTATGACCAAGAAGGATTTATACGACGCGGGTTCAATATTAGGAAAACTATCAGCATAAGCAATTATATTAATAACCAAATTAACAAAAACCATATGATTATCTCAATAGATGCAGAAAAAGCATTTGATAAAATCTAACACCATTCCTATTAAAAACACCAGAGAGTATAGGAATAAATGGGCTTTTCCTTAAAATGGTTAGTAGCATCTATTTAAAACCATCAGCAAGCATCATATGTATGGAGACAAACTAGAACCATTCCAGTAAGATCAGGAGTGAAACAAGGCTGCCCACTGTCACCATTACTATTTAATATTGTATTAGAAATGTTAGCATTGGCAATAAGCGAAAAAAAAGAGATAAAAGGAATTAGAGTAGGAAATGAAGAAACCAAATTATCACTCTTTGCAGATGACATGATGGTAAACTTAAAGAACCCTAGAGACTCAACTAAAAAACTATTAGAAACAATTCACAACTTTAGCAAAGTTGCAGGATACAAAATAAATCCACATAAATCATCAGCATTTTTAGATATTACCAACAAAGTTCAGCAGCAAGAGATACAAAAAAATTCCATTCCAAATAACGGATGATAGTATAAAATTTTGGGGAATCTGTCTGCCAAGGAAAAATCAGAAACTATATGAACTAAACTAAAAAACACTTTCCACACAAATAAAATCAGACCTAGTCAATTGGAAAAACATTAAGCGCTCATGGGTAGGCCAAGGGAATATAATAAAAATGACAATATTACCCAAACTAATCTTATTTAGTGCCATACCAATCAAACTCCTAAGAATTTATTTTACAGATCTAGAAAAAATAGTAGCAAAATTCATTTGGAAGAACAAAAGGTCAAGAATTTCAAGGGAATTAATGAAAAAAAAGCAGATGAAGGTAGCCTTGCTGTACCAGATTTAAAACTATATTATAAAGCAGCAGTCATCAAAACCATTTGGTACTGGCTAAGAAATACAGCAGTTGATCAGTGGCATAGGATAGGTTATCAGGACAATCTAGGCAATAACTTTAGCAATTTAGTTTTTGATAAACCCAAAGACCCCAGCTTTTGGGATAAGTACTCACTATTCAGCAAAAACTGTTGGGAAAATTGGAAACTAGTGTGAAAGAAATTGGGACTTGACCCACACCTAACACCACATACCAAGATAAGATCTAAATGGGTTCATGATCTAGATATAAAGCGTGATATTATAAGTCAATTAGAGGAAGAGCATAGTTTACCTCTCAGACCTGTGGAGATGGAATAAACTTATGTCCAAAGAAGATCTGGAACTCTTAATTGAACACCAGATAGATAATTTTGATTATATTAAGTTTAAAAATTTCTGTATAAACAAAACTAATGCAGACAAGATTAGGAGGGAAGCATCAATTGGGAAATCATCTTTATATTTAATGGTTCTGATAAAGGCCTCATTTCTAAAATATATAGAGAATTGTCTCATATTTATAAGAATTCAAGCCACTCTTTAAAAGATAAATGGCCAAGGGATATGAACAGACAGTTTTCAGATGATGAAATTAAAACCATCTCTAGTCATATGAAAAGTTGCTCCAAATCACTATTGATCAGAGAAATGCAAATTAAGGCAACTCTGAGATACTACTACACACCTGTCAGATTGGCTAAAATGACAGGAAAAGATAACGATGAATGCTGGAGGGGATGTGGGAAAGCTGGGACACTAATACATTGTTGGTGGAACTGTGAACGGATCCAACCATTCTGGAGAGCAATTTGGAGTTATGCTCAAAAAGTTATCAAACTGTGTATATCCTTTGACCCAGCAGTATTTCTATTGGGCCTATATCCCAAAGAGATCTTAGAAGAGGGAAAGGGACCCACATGTGCAAGAATGTTTGTAGCAGCCCTTTTTGTAGTGGATAGAAACTCCAAACTGAATGGTTGCCCATCAATTGGAGAGTGGCTGAATAAATTATGGTATATGAATGTCATGAAATATTATTGTTCCGTAAGAAACAACCAGCAGGATAATTTCAGAGAGGCCTGGAGAGACTTGCATGAACTGACGCTGAGTCAAATGAGCAGAACCAGAAGATCATTGTACATGTACATTGTACTTGTACAACAACAATACTATATGCTGATCAATTCTGATGGACATGGCTCTCTGCAACAATGAAATGTATCAAACCAGTTCCAGTTGTTCAGTGAAGAAAGCCATATACATCCAGAGAGAGGGATATAAAATGCGGACCACAACATATCATTTCCATGATCTCTGTCGATGTTTGCTTGCATTGGGTTTCCTTTCTCAGATATTTTTTGTTCATGTAGATATGATTATTCTTGCACAGCAAGATAAGTATAGACATATGTATACATATATTCAACTTTTCAAATATTTTGATATAATTAACATGTAGTGGACTTCCTGCCATTTAGGGGAGGGGAGGGGACTGGGGGGAAAATTTGTAATGGAAAGCTTTGTAATGATCAATGTTGAGGTACCCATACATATGTTTTGCAAATAAAAAGCTGTAATAAAAATTTTTTAAAAGGGATTAAATATGCTAGTATTCAAATCCATGAATATGAACAATTGTGGAGAGGAAGATGTGAATGAATGAATGAATAAATGAATGAAGCATTAATTACAATTTGCAGAGCACTCTACTAAGCACTGGAGATAAAAATACAAAAGCAAGATATTCCTCAGACTTAAGAAATTGATATTCTAATGGTAAGGACAACACATATGGAATGTTTAATTTGCTAGTCAGATTTATAGGTCCAATGGTCATTAGAGTACAATTGCAAAGCAATAAATGCCTCAATTTTAATGTCATTTTCACTCATAGAAACTTAGTAGCTTTTGATAATGAACTAGCAGAATTGAATGGATGAGTGAATGAATGAATAGAAAGCATTTATTAAGATTTTGCTTTTTTTGAAGCATTGTGCTAGTCTGTGAGGACAAAAATTTAAAAATACAGTTTTTGTCCTCCTGGTACTTATATCAATAGGATGAACACACTATACAATTGTACTCATGTTATTTATTTGATTAGCAAATACTGAATGACACTAACATGATCCCAGACCACTCACATGTTATGAAACTGAAAATTAGTGAAATATGAATTAGTGAAATTTCCCTGCATAGAATTCCAAAGGTATTTATTATAATAAGGACTAAGAGGAGGAAAATGTAATACTTAAGAAAGATTTGATAGAAAATGCAAGTTATGAACATAATTTTTATGAAAGTGAAACAAACACAGAGACGGGAACAAAACTAATGAGATGACATTTCACAGGCCTAAATGTAAAGGCTAATGCTCTGAATATGGATTCTAACAGTCATCTACACAGAAACAGGACAGGGGATGTGCAGTTTGACAGCAATTTATGTGGAAAAACCTGGGGGGATTTAATGAGCTGAGCGCTGTAAGTGAGTCAACAGGGCAATGTGGCAGGAAAAAAAAAAAAAAGCTAATGAGATCCTAAAATGCATTCACATAGAGGCATAGTAGCCAGCAATTATTGACAGTTTTACTGCCATTTGACCCAACCATATTCATAGGATTATATTTATTTCTGGATACCAGGTTTTTCAGAAGGATAGTAAGCTTTATATGTATCATTTGAAATTCATAACAATCATGTGAGACTCAGAGTTCAGAAGAATTGAGTTTTATTCCTGCCTCAGATGGTCATCTTGGATAATCTCTCTGAACCTCAATTTCCTCATCTGTAAAATGGGGAAGATTATAGAGTTTTTATAATAATCAAATTAAGATAGCACATGTAAAGCACTTTATAAACCTGAAAGTGTTGCATAAGTGCCAGATGTTAACATCATCATCATTATTTCTATGTTTTTCAAATTCAAATATAAAAATTTTTGTGACACAGTTACTATGAAAAGTTGGAATGTTTAGCCTAGAAAAGAGAATACTTGGAAGTACTACTTGGCTGTCTTCAAATATCTGGCAGATCATTATGTGAAAGAGGGTTTAAATTTATTCTTGACTTCAGACTGTCCAAAGGAGGACAATATGAAGAAGTTACAGGAAAGCAGATTTCTATTCAATAAAAGGAAAGGCAGCATTAGTCTGAGAATCACAAAATAGATATTACTTATAATAGTTAAGAGATCTTTAACAAATCATTGAATTTCTCAGCACCCCTAGACAACTATTTGTGAATTTGTTATTAATCTGTATTGGTTTCTAACTTATGAGCTTTCTTTATATCAATAAAACCATGTAAAGATAAGTGAAGGGAAGGGAAGAGAAAAGAAGTAGAAAATTCCACATTTAGAGTTGTCCATGAATACAATGAGTTCTACAATTGTGAGCTGAAATAATGCCCCTTTGGCACTGCCTCCACTGGAGATCTCTAGGCAAATCACATCTTGCTAAATTTGTAAAGGGAAATCTTGCTTTGGGCAAATTTTCAATTAGATTCTTTCTAAAGCAACTTTTGTCTCTGCAGTTCCATGAACATCCCATTTGAACTCAAAAGAAATGTTACCAACATGTGGTTGTAATTTTTAGATACAGGCTTAAGTGCCTTTGGACAGATGTGTCTATATCTTCTATGATACACTATTGCCACTGGTTACTGTGTAAAGATAACCCTGTGCTACAAATATGTGTAACACTAGAGAGTCTCATTGAATTTGTTGAACTAAAATTAAGTGGACCAGAAAATTCCCTTCCTTTCCTTCATTTAGAAAATAATCAACTGCATAGGAATAGAATTGTTATTACAAATACAATATCAAAAATGCATGAATGAGCCCAGTTAGAGGAAAGAGTTACACATATGGAATCCACAGAAAACCTTTGTCCTCAATACTAATATTCACAAAGTTCAGCTGTTTCTATGCAATGTAAGTAGCAGTACAGTAAATTAAAGAAATTTTAGCCTGTCCCCACCATTTGAAGCAACAGTGTAAGAAATGACAGACATAGAATGTAGATTGAAGCACTTATTTTCACTTCTTTTGTTTTTTTCATTAATTCTCAGATTTTTTCCCTTTTGTTCTGATTTTTGTTTCACAATATGACTAATGTGCATATATATTTATATTATCATACATGAATTACCTATATCAGATTGATTGCTGTCTCGGGGAGGGGGAAAGGAAGGGAGGGAGGGAAAAAATGGAAATCAAAATCTTAAAATAGTAAATGTTGAAAAATAATAAATGCATTTTTAAAAAAGAATAAAATGAGAAAAAAGATTTAATTCTTTATGTAAAATAAATAAGCATATCCAATTCATTAATATTCAAATTTATTTTCATCTCTAATATTAAATGGCAAAATTATATATTTACTAAAGACTTGGTTTTTTTTTTAATTCTTTATAATTTATTATTTTTAAAATGAAATGACAGATATTGTGAATTATTCCCAATGAAAAACAGGCATTATATTCATTTTCGGATCTGGGTGGCAAGTGAGATAATATGGAAACTTTATTAAATGATTATAATTGATAATAGTTGCTCTATCTCTTTGCTGTTGTTCCCAGGCCAATTAGTCCTTTCAGGATACATACCTGAAGGAAAGAGTATGGTGTCAGCAAGTTACTCAGGCATGTGCTAAAAAACTAAAAAGGGGTAAGGGAGGGAACCTTATTATTGTCATTCCTTCAATTTTTTCTACTCAGCATTTCTGCAGCTCCCAGGTGGATAAGACTAATGGAGGTCATTAAGGTACCTCCATCCCCAGGAGACATATAAATATAGGATACATTCCTTTGGGCTTTAATCACTTTGACTGAACTCCCCTACCCCAACTTAGAGAACTCATACATAAGGATTTTTTTTCTTTTTCTTTTCCATTTTTTTTTAAAGCTTTTTAATTGCATAACATATGTATGGGTAGTTCCTCAACATTGAACCTTACAAAGCTTACAAATTTCCCCCCCAGTCCCCTCTCATCCCCTAGATGGCAGGAAGTCCACTACATGTTAATTATATTAAAATACTTGACAAGTTGAATATATGTATACATATTTCCATACTTATCTTGCTGTGCAAGAACAATCATCATACATAAGGATTTAAGGGCTTCAAACCCTAAAACTTCTATGAGTTCTCTTGGCATACAGGCTCTGAGCAGTTGTTAATTTTGTCCATGTTTCAGAGCATGCAAATAATGTGCTCCAATTCCTGAAGAATACTAGTCACCAATCTCAAATTATCAGCAACAGCCTAATCCTCACATGTTTCATCATTATTTTCATATCCTTCACATAATTACTGCTCCTGAAGTATATTTCCCCATAGGTACTTTAGGCTGATGATTCTGTTCCTTGATTATACAGAGTTTCCTACACTTCCACCTACTGTTTCACACTCTGACATGGTTATTTTATATCCCTTACCACACTTTCACTTACCAGCAGTCAATGAATGTCAGTAATCTCTTTGAAAGATGGGCATTTCTGAAGTATCTGGAAACATTTTTTTATCAAAGCTTTTTATTTTCAAAACATATGCATGGATAATTTTTCAACATTAACCCTTGCAAAACCTTGTGTTCCAATCCCCCCCTTTCCCCATCCCCTCCCCTAGTTGACAAGTAGTCCAATATATGTTAAACATGGTAGAAATATATATATATATATATATATATATTATGTGCATATATATTTATACAATTATCTTGCTGCACAAGAAAAATCAAATCAAACTGGGAAAAATTAGAAAGAAAATAAAAGGTAATCAAACAACAAAAAGAATGAAAATGCTATGTTATGAAATAGTCAGTTCCCACAGTACTCTTTCGGGGTGTAGATGGCTCTCTTCATCACAGGATCATTGGAGCTGAATCATCTCATTGTTGAAGAGAGGCATGTATCTGGAAACATTTAGACCAGAGTTCTGGGCAAGGAAGGGTAAGGGGGATTGGGGGGGGGAAGGGGAAGCTGGAATTATGGTATTATTTTTAACATTAGTTCATTTTCTCTATACACTTTGCTTGTCTGTAAAGGGATTATTGAAAAGTCTATTAAGTTCTGTGACAGTCTATATCATTTAATAGGTTTACATATATATACATATATATATGTATATATAAATCATACATAAGCTGATTTTCCCCTTAGGGACTATGTATTTTAATTCTCATAACTACTCCTAGATAAATAGGGATACTGTTTCTAGTAAGTACATATGCCCAGTGGGTCAGCTCTTCAAAGTTATGGATAATTAAAAGAAAAATATCACATGATACAATTAAAATTGTTTTTTTATGTTTTTACTCTTAAAATATAACTGCAAATAACAGGACAAACCACTCACAATTTTTTATTACTATTAATAACTCATATCTGCATAATCTTTTCTTCAAAATTCTATGAAGCATATCATGTTGTTTTCTTCACTTTCCAGGTCACCAAATCATTTTGAACACTTCCTAATTCACACGTTATTTCTCACACTTGCTGTGGAAAAGGTCAACTGATGATGCCAATGGAAGTGATCTATCATCTTGCACTGTGCCTGTCTCTGAGAGACCAAGTAACTTTCACATGAAGGAGCTAAATTTGGATTTGAACCCAAGTCTCTCAAACCTAAGTTTCATATTTTCTCTACTTTTCATTCTACAACATTCACTTTAGAAGCTAAGGATACAATACAGAGCAGGATGTAAATAATTAAAGGCATTTATTTTTGTCATTAATATAAACTTAGGTTGCATTTATGTTCTTAAAAGATCTTTAGCTTCCTTCATCTATGTACTTGTAGGCATGGAAAAGTTCTTAATCTTTCATCTGGCCTCTAGGCAGACTGCATCAAAGTCTTACAGTGATATAACTATAGTTAGTTATATAGTTTCTGGGTCCTTGAAACCAGAGAATTGAAAACTTAGCAATAAATTACTGATTAACTTATCTAAATTTCACATCCACTTCTATCAATAATTTCAAAATATTTTATAAAAGACATTGATAAGTTAAGAATATCCAGAGAAGGGCAACTTGTATAATGACAAGTCTCAAGTTCATGCTATGAACTCTTCATGGATGAGTAGAAAGAACTATAAGTGTTTGGCCTGAAGAAGAGAGAACTTATGGGGGAAATATTATACTTTTCTCCAAGTATTTGAAGGACTATGTAGAAAAAAAAAGATTAGGGTTGTTCTGCTTGAATCCAGAGAGCAGAACTAGGAATAATATATAGAAGTTATAAAGAGATGGGGAAGAAAGGGAAAAAAATCTAATAATTAGACCTCTCTAACACAGAAATGCACTGACTTTGGAGGGAGAGGCTTCTCCACTATTGAAGATCCTGAAGTAGAAGTTGTATAACTATTTATCACATATTTGTAGCTGAGATTGTTTCAAGTATGGGTTGGACTGGTAGTTTCTGTGGTCTCTGCTTCTGAGTTTATATGAATTTCATCACTTGTTTGCTAAACCTGTGGCTTCATAATCTGACCAGATCAAGGGTTACTTTAAGGAGCCAAACTTTTCTTATCATTCTGAATAATTTAAATATGTTTTGATATAATTTAAATTATTCTAAACAAACTACAGTGTGGTTTCATAGTTCTCATCTCAAATATTAGGCTGAAATGTTCATACAAAAGTAATGGTTCACAATAAAGTTTATCTCTGTGACTGATATATTATCCATGTGCTTACTATGATAGGAGTCAATTGAAGGCACCTAACAGAAGGGATTTATCATGATTTGGTGCTATATATTCCTATATTCCAGTGTGAGTGTATGTCTGTGTGTGTATCTATGTGTATTCCACCTATATACAACATATATGTGTATATATATATGCATATATATAAACACATATATGTATTTATTAATCATTATCATTGTGTGAAATCTCAGATTTTTAAGAGGAACCTCAGAAGATATTTAGTCCAATCCTCCATTTGAAGTATCAGGATTCACTAAAGCAATGTGAATGTAATAATCTGGAAGCTCTTTAAACAACTCCAGTAATGGAATTCTGCTGTCAGTCATGCTCATCATCAGTTATCATTGTCATCAAAACCATCTCTTGAGAATCTACAAAGAATAGAGCAGTGGGAGAAATAATGCATTAGGTCATTTTTGTTCAGAGCCTTACTGAGATTAACTAGTGCAGCTAGATAGCACAGTGAATTGAGTACTGAGCCTAAAGTTAGGAGTCTTTCTTACTTCAAATCTAGCTTCAGACATTTATTAGCTATGTGACCTTGAGCAAATCACTTAATCCCATTTGCTTCAATTTTCTTATCTGTGAAATAAGCTGGAAAAGGAAATGGCAACCCACTATAGTATCTTTGCCAAGAAAACTCTAAATGGGATGTCATAGGGGAGGGGAAGTGGAATCATAAGATCAACGATTTGGAGTTGAAAGGGACCTCAGAGACGATTGACTCCAATACCTTGTTATAAAATGAAGAAACAGAGGATCAGAAAAATTAAACAAAGGTTATAGGTTGATTCCAGAATCTCTCACTTCAAATCCAATAATATTGACTGGAGATTGGGGTCAAAGGGGAATTTCATAGTTCAAAATCTTGGAGCTAGAATAGTTCCAAATGATAGCAAAATACAGGGTTCTAAAAGTTGAAATACTCTGTATAGGCCAAGATACTCCACTGGTGACAGAAATTGGGTGAATAGACATGCTATTTAAGTTCAAAAAAGGAATTTTGAAGGTATTATAGAAGGATATTCATTGTAGATATTTAAGGAGATGTCAGACAATGAGTTGAAAAGGAAAACTTGGATTCCTATACTAGAGTTGCTGAGGGGGAAAAAAAGAATGTTTTGGAGACTGATGGCACCCAAACCATAGGCTTATCTCTAATCAAATGCCTGATCATTTTATGACTGGCCAAAGTCCCTCTTGAAATGTTTCACAAACACCTGTCCTCACTAGACAGTCTGCTAGATCCAAGCCTTTCCCCAAATCTTTCTTAGGTAGAAATCTTTTATAATAACTTAGGTCTTACAAATATCCCATTGAACTTAAGTCTACCTCCAGTGCCTCATGATATAGAAGGTTACTGAGTTTTCAACAATTATGAAAATAGGAAACAAACTCTAGAAAGTTGGAAATTTTTGTTGTATGAGTCATGTGATTGATTATACCTATCTTTAAATGCCCAGCTTAGTGAAGTCAGGTAAGGACTGTTTTTGGCTAGAGTAAAGCAATAAATTTTTTAATTAAGATGGAGAAGTTCTGCAAGCTTCCTCAAAGCATGAAATACCTATACAAAAGCAATCCTAGATCTTCACAGCACAAGCAGTACTCCCTATTGATTTCTCAGTTTTTCAGCATCATTTTAAATTCTATAAGAAAATAAAAATCTCTTAGGCATATTTACTTAGCTGGTGGTTTTGCTTGGTTTTGTTTTTATATTTGTCTGTGTATCTGCTTCCCATACCCATCTCTATCCTCATCCCCATCCCCAGTAGAATATAAGCTCTCTTTTTATCTTTGTACCCTCCACACCTATCACAGTGCCTAGTATATAATAGGAACTTAATAAGTGCTTTTGGAACGAGATGCAATGGAATGGAATAGAATGGAATGGAGAATTTTAATATTTTGTTTAAGATCTGTAGCTTCAATATGTTCAGAACATTTTAACTGGAGACATGTCTGAAGACAATCTATTAATTGGTTAAGAGAGTTAGTTTCCACCCTTTAAAGAAAAGCTTATTTAAAAATCTCCCTTATCATTCCTATCCTGAGGGAGAGGAGTCGGGGAGAGGAGGGTGAAAGCCACAGTTAAGCCAGCTAACTTATCTGGCTCAGTATTTGGCCTTGATTCTAGATACAAATTTTAGGCAAAACTAACTGAAATGAAAAAGAAGGCAAGGGAAAGAAGAACATGAGAGAGCATTTGTGATATAGGGGTGGTATTCAGTATTCTATAGGTCTCTGGAATGCTGAATAAAGTTGAGTTTGGGGCCTGGCCCTCATGATGGCCCATCTATTTTGTGTGGGTAACAAGTAGACATATACCAGATATTTGCATGGTAAAAACCAGTTCTGATATCTGTAAAATAAGGCCTATTAAGTCACTTCTGACTCTATGATCCTATATAAAGTAGTACTCTGTCTCCTAGGGCCATAATTGTGAGTATTATATAGAGGGGAGAAGGGGAAGAAGTCAAGTCAGAACTAAACTGTTGTCTAAAGTCATCCTCACCCCCCCATCCCCATATTAGGCCTTTGGCAATAGCACCTTGTTATAGGAATACTGCGATTTTGTAAATTTTGTTACCACATTTGCAGTAAAGCAAAGGGAAGGAAGGTTTGTATAAACTTTGTAGGAAAACTAAGAATCTGGCTTTACTGGAGTGCTTAGTATAATGCTTCTTTGTTTTTTTACTTAGCAGTGACACAGAGAGCCATGGGGACTATATCTGCTGCCACAACAAGGGCAAATGAAATGCTTTTCCTGTTTAGATAGAGAGTCTGGTTGGTTTTCTCATTCACTCTTCTTGTCAGATAAGACCTAGCAAGTGGGCCCATCAGATTGTACCATTTGATTTCCTGCATTCCCTGAACCTTATCTTTATTTTTCCCACTCTCCTTTACAATGATTAATGGGCTTTTCTAGGAGCTGGCTGGGATGAGTCCCTTGGATGAAGACCAAAAACTCAAAAAAAAAAAAAAAAAAAAGTGAGATCTGCTGGTTACATGCATCAATGGATACTGACTCTTGGCTCAGCTCCTGGATATTATTAGTTAACACAGGACTACAGATGGTCAGTCCTGACTCCATTTCCCCATAAGAAGGTTGCCAGGAAGTATACTTCAAATTAGTAAGGAAGAATACTTCAAATTAGTAAAAATAAGTAAATTGCTTCTCTTCTCAAAAGGGAGGAGGGACAAAGAGGAGGGAAGGAGGGAATTTTAGACTTAAAACTTTTAAAAAAGAAATGTTCAAAATTGTTTTACATATATGGGGAAATATTAAATTATAAAATTCCCAAATTAGTAAAAAAAAAAAAAATGTGGTCTTTAAAATTCTGCCAGGCTTTGCCATAGGCTCAGAATGCTTTTCCTTTGCTTCAGGAATATAAAAAGCTCACATTTATAGAGGGCTTCCAAGTTTGCAGAATGAAGTAGGTAGTGAATATATTATTATCCCCATTTTTTAAGTATGAGAAAACTAAGGCGAACAGAAGCAATGTTATTTTATGGAATCATACAGATAATGAATGCCTGATTCAAGACTCCAATCTAGTTTTCTGAAGCCAAGCACTGAATTTTTGTCAATGTTCCATGCTGTCTTTTTTTTGAAGAGCCTCAGATAATTCAACTTTCTTATTTTAGAGATGAGGAAATCCAGAGAACTAGGAAACTGAAATGACTTCGTCCAAGGTCACACAAATGGTAAAGATTGATCCCTTAATTGTCTATCATATAGAAATGAGAATGAAGCTTCATTCATATATTACCAAATGAAATAAATATATAAAATACTTCACAAGATTCAAAATGTTATAGAAATTCTGGCTTTTATTAACCAGTTGTAAGTGGGGAGAGACAGACAGAAAGAAAGAGACAGAAAAACAGAGATATACAGAGAGAGATACTGAGAGAGACAGAGACACAGAGAGACAGAGAGAGAGACAGAGAGAGAGATAAGGTGGGGGGAGAGGGAGGGAAGCAGATACAGAAAGAAAGAGAGAAAGGAGAAAAGGAGACAGAGAGTAGAGAAAAAGACAAACAAAGATACAGAGAAAGACAGAGGAGCGAAAGGGACAGAAGAGGGAGAGGGAAAGGTCAGCATGCTCTGGTCAAACCACCTTTGGAGTACAGAGTGCAGTCTTCACTGCCATTCTGAACCAAAGTAGGAAAAGGAGATTGTTTCAGGTATTGCATTTCTTGATTCTATAACTATAGCCAATTACTTCACTTTATTGAACCTCACTTTCCTTATCTGTAGAAATGAAGAGGGGACAGCATAGTAAAATCTGAAGGATTGTAAATTGAGGAAGATGATCAAGATGGTAAGAGGACTTGTAATGATTTCATATGAAGAGCAGCTGAAGAAACCAGGGATGTTTAACATAGAGAAGAAACAATTGCAGATAGAGTGGTGGTAGAGAGAGAGAATGTTGGAGAAAAAGAAGTATTCTTAGCTTATGAAATTGTGGGAATTAGTAAAACACATTGTCTTACTATTTTTGTGAATTTTATAATTTATGTTTTTCCAATATATGTAAAAACAATTTTTAACATTTATTTTTAAAATTTTGAATTCTAAATTTTCTCTCTCCCTCCTTTTCTCCCCTCCCTGTTCCTTCTGTGGCCTTAGAAGAGACATCAATAGAATCAATAAGTGAAAGACACACAGAGATAGATTTCAGATCCAGGAATAACTTCATACCAAAAATAATTATCTGAAAGAAAAAAGGGAAAAAGTATATAATACTCTACAGGTGCTGAATGAAACATGATTTCAGATATGACCACTGCATTGATTTGTTTTGCTTTACTATACATATGTTTCAAAGTAGTTTTTAGTGGAGTAGTGAGTTAGTAGATAATGATAAATATGAAAATAAAAAGAGCATCAATAAATTACTTTTAAATGCACAGAACAAAAACAAGTGCAGAAGGGAACATAATCAAATGGAGCATTTTTATTACTACCTTTGTTAAATTTAATATGTGTGTATATTTCTTAAAGGCAACACATTGTATGCAGCATATGACCAGAGTATTTCATAGAATTCTCTTCCTTGTACTTCTTTGAATACAAAATGCTTGATTTTTGGTGATAAATTTCAATATAAAAAAGGAAAAAAAGAAGAGAAAATGATGTGACATATGGAAATTTTCACCTAATTCAGTATTCATTCTGTTTCTCTAGACCTCTTCCATATCTCAGATGCTCCTCATCCTAAAAGTTTACTTCAGCCCCAGATTTCTAATACAAGAAGTTTCTCTAATTGACTGGTTCTTCCCATTAATCTCCACTTTAAAGACAACACTAAGATCAGTCATGTCTTCATTCCTTTCTGGACATTATCTGTTTCCTCATATTGGAAGCCCACCACAATCCTGGTTTTTACAAAATTGGATATATTCTCTTTACTGCTCTCTCTGTCCTCAATAACCCCATCTTGCTCCCCTTGCTCTGATTGGATGAACTTCTATTTTAGGAGGACAGGGACTTTTTAATTCTCAATAATATTTTATTTTCCAAATACATGTAAATATAGTTTTCAACATTCATTTTTGTAAAATTCCAGATTTTTCTCTATCCTTCCCTTCCCTTGCTCCTCCCCAATATAGCAAGAAATCTGATATAAATTAAATATGTTCAATTCTTTTAAATATATTTTCACATTTATCTTGTTGCATAAGAAAAATCAAACTAAACAAAAAAAGAAAAAAAAAACAACTATGAGAAAGAAAAAGCACGAACAAAGAACAAAGTACTATACTTCGATCCACATTCAGTCTCCATGGTTCTTCTCTCTCTGGATGGAGATGGTCTTTTCCATTCTCAGTCTATTGGAATTGCAATCATTGTATTGTTAAGAAGAGCCAAGTCCATCACAATTTATTATCATATAACTTTTGTTTCTGTGCACAAGGTTCTCTTGATTCTGCTTACTTTACTCTGAATCAATACCCTCAAGTCTTTCCAGGCTTTTCTGAAATCTGCCTGTTCATCATTTCTTATTGAACAATAATATTCCATTACATTAATATACCACATCTTATTCAGTCATTCCCCAATCAATGGTCATCCACTAAATTTCTAGTTTCTTACCACTACAAAAAGAGCTGCTACAAACATTTTTGCAAATGTAGATCCTTTCCAGAACTTTCATTTTAAGTAGGATGCCCAGGTCCACCATCCTCACTTCCAGGCTTCATTCCTGATTCTCTCAATTTTTCTGCCATGTCCATTCTGTGGGTACCTCCAACTCCTTCTCACCTATCAGGTTCCTTTTCGTGTTTTTTTCCCATTAAAAGGTAAGTCCTAAAAGGACAGGAAAAGTTAATGATGAATGTTGGAGGGGATGTGGGAAGGCTGGGACACTGATGCATTGTTGGTGGAGCTGTGAACGGATACAGCCATTCGGGAGAGCAATTTGGAACTATGCTCAAAAAGTTATCAAACTGTGCATACCCTTTGACCCAGCAGCATTTCTATTGG
>JAJPUD010017240.1:0-22334 GCA_023553655.1 Myrmecobius fasciatus | reverse complement strand
GTAGATTTCCAAATATTTTATATAATCTACAGTTATTTTAAATTGAATTTCTTTTTGTATCTTGTAATGCTGGACTTTATTGGTAACATAGAAATATTGATGATTTATGTGGATTTATTTTCTATCTTTCAACTTTGCTAAAGTTGTTAATGATTTATGGTAATTTTAATTGATTCTTTATGATTCTCTGTGTATACCATGACATCATCTGCAAAGTGTGATAAAATTGCTTCCTCAATACCTACTATAATTCATTTAATTTCTTTTTCTTCTCTTATTGCTAAAGATAACATCTCTAATACAATATTTAATAGTAATGGTGAGAGTGAGCAACCTTGTTTCACCTCTGATCTTATTGGGAATAGTTCTGGTTTATCCCTCTTACATATGATTCTTGCTGATAGTTTCAAACAGATGCTACTGAGCATTTTAAGAAAAACTCCACTTATTACTATGCTCTCTAGTGTTTTTTAATAAGAATGGTGTTAGATTTTGTCAAATGCTTTTTCTGCATCTGTTTCTGCTGACTTCTGTGAGTTTGGTCATTGATATAGTAAATTATGCTAATAATTTTCCTAATATTGACTCAGGCCTGCATTCCTAGTGTAGATTCTATTTAGTCATGGAGAATCCTTATGAAAACTTGTTGTAATCTCTTAGCTAATATTTTATTTTAAAATTTTGCATTAATATTCATTAGGGAAATTGGTTTATAATTTTCTTTCTCTGTTTAGACCATACTTGGCTTAAGTATTAGGACGATATTCGCTGTCATAAAAGGAATTTGGTAGGACATCTTACCCTATTTTTCCAAACAGTTTTCATAGTGTTAGAATAGTGCATAGTTGCATAGTGATGCATAAAGAGTGAAGGTAAAGAGCTGGAGCAGAAACTATTGTGGTTCCACTAGAGTTAAAAAAACAAAACAAAACAAAACAAACAAACAAACAAAAACAAAAACAAAAACAAAAAAAAACAAGGGTAGTTATCTAATCTCAGATCAAGGAAAATCAAAAATAGATCTAATTAAAAGAGATAAGGAAGGAAACTATATTTTACTAACGGGTACTATAGATAATGAAGCAATATCAATACTAAGCATATATGCATGAAGTGGTATAGCATCCAAATTCCTAGAGGAGAAGTTAAGAGAGATACAAGAAGAAATAGACAGCAAACTATACTAGTAAAGGATCTCAAACTTGCTCTCTCAGAATTGATGAATTGAACCACAAAATAAATAAAAAAGAAGTTAAGGAGGAAAACAAAATGTTAGAAAAGTTAGGTATGACAGATCTTTGGAGAAAACTGACTGGAGACAGAAGGGAGTTTCCTTTTTCCTCTGCTGTTCATCGAACTTATACAAAAATTGACCATGTGTTAGGGCATAAAAACGTCAAAATCAAATGCAGAAAGGTAGAAATAGTAAATGCATTTTTTAGATCATGATGCAATATAAGGCCAGGAGAAAATAGACTAAAAATTAATTGGAAATTAAATAATGTAACCCTAAAAATGCATGGATGAAACAGCAAATAATAGAAACAATCAACAATTTCATCGAAGAGAATGACAATAATGAGACAGAATACCAAAACTTTTGGGATACAGTCAAAGTGGTTATAAGGGGAAATTTTATATCTCTAGATGCTTACTTGCGTAAAATAGAGAAAGAGAAGATCAATGAATTGGGCTAACAACTAAAAAAGCTAGAAAAAGAACAAATTAAAAACCCTCAATTAAATACCAAATTTGAAATTCTGAAAATAAAAGGGAAGATTAGTAAAATTGAAAATAAGGAAACTATTGAATTAATAAATAAAACTAAGAGTTGGTTGTATAAAAAAATCCAACAAAATAGATAAACTTTTAGTTAATTTGATTAGAAAAAGGAAAAAATCAAATTGTTAGTCTCAAAATTGAAAAGGGAGAACATTCCACCAATGAATAGGAAATTAGAGCAACAATTAAGAGTTATTTTGCCCAACTATATGGAATAAATTTGATAACTTAAATAAAATGGAGGAATATCAACAAAAATATAGATTGCCCAGGTGAACAGAAGAGGAAATAAATTATTTTAATAGTCCCAGTTTAGAAAAAGAAATAGAACAAGCTATTAGTCAACTCCCTAAGAAAAAAAATCTCTAGGGCCAGATGGATTTACATGTGAATTCTGCCAAACATTCAAAGAATAAGTAATTCCAAAACTATATAAATGATTTGAAAAAATAGGGAAAGAAGGAGTCCTACCAAATTCCTTCTATGACACAGATATGTTGCTGATAGCTCAACCAGGTAGGGTGAAAACAGAGAAAGAAAATTATAGGCCAATTTCCCTATTGCATATTGATGCAAAAATCTTAAATGAAATATTAACCACGAGATTACAGAAAGTCATCTCCAGGATAATACACTATGACCAACTAATATTTATATCAAGAATGCAGTACTGGTTCAATATTAGGAAAACTATCAGCATGATCAACTATCTCAATAACAAAACTAACAAAAAAATCATACGATTATTTCAATAGATGCAGGAAACCTTTTCATAAAATCCAACACCCATTCCTACTAAAAACACCAGAGAGTAAAGGAATAAATGGACTTTTCCTTAAAATGATCAATAGCATCTATTTAAAACTATCAGTAAGCATCATATGTAATAGGAACATACCAGAGTCATTCTCAATAAGATCAGAAGTGAAATAAGGTTGCCCACTATCACCATTACTATTCAATTTTGTATTACAAATGCTAGCTTTGGCAATAAGAGAAGAAAAGCGATTAAAGGAATTAGAGTAGGTCATAAGGAAACAAATTATCATTCTGCAAATGACATGATGGTATATGTAGAGCACCCTAGAGAATCAACTAAAAAATATTAGAAACAATCCACAACTTCAGCAAAGTTGCAGAATATAAAATAAATCTACATAAATCATCCCCATTTTTATACATCACTATGAAATACCAGCAGGAAGAGATACAAAGAGAAATTCCATTTAAAGTAACTGTCAATAATATAAAATATTTGGGAATCTATCTGCCATGGAACAGTCATGAACTATATGAACTAAACTACAAAACACTTTCCACACAAATAAGGTCAGATCTAATTAGTTGGAAAAACATCAAGTTCTCATGGGTAGGCCAAGCAAATATAATGAAAATGACAGTACTACCCAAACTAATTTACTTATTTAGTGCCATAACAATCAAACTTCCAAGAAATCATTTTACAGATCTAGAAAAAAAAATAGTAGCAAAGTTCATTTGGAAGAACAAAAGGTCAAGGATTTCAAGGGGATTAATGAAAAAAAAAATGTAGATGAAGGTGGCCTTGCTATAACAGACCTAAAACTATATTATAAAGCACCAGGCATCAAAACCATTTGGTACTGGCTAAGGAATAGAGTAGATGATCAGTGGAATAGGTTAGGATCACAGGGCAGAACAGACAATAAATATAGCAATTTAGTGTTTGACAAATGCAAAGATCCCATATTTTGGGATAGGAACTCACTATTACAAAAAACTGCTGGGAAAATTGGAAACTAGTATGGAAGAAATCAAGGTTTGACCCACACCTAATACCACATACCAAAATAGGATCTAAATACATTCATGATTTAGACATAAAGAATGATATTATAAATAAATCAGAAGAACATAGGATAGTTTACCTCTCAGATCTGTGGAGAAGAAAGGAATTTGTTTCCAAAGAAGTGGAACTTTTAATTGAACACCAGATAGATAATTTTGATTATATTAAGTTAAAAAGTTTTTGTACAAACAAAACTAATGCAGACAGGATTAGAAGGAAAGCAATAATTTGGGAAAATACATATAAGGGCTTTTAAAAAAAGACATTTCTAAAATAGAAACAGAATTGACTCCAATGTATAAGAATCTAAGCCATTGGATTGATAGATGGTCAAATGATATGAACAATTTTCAGATGAAGAAATTAAAACAATTTCTAATCATATAAGAAGGTGCCTCAAATAACTATTGATCAGAGAAATGCAAATCAAAACTACTCTGAGATATCACTACACACCTCTCATATTGGCTAAGATGACAGGAAAAGACAAGGATGAATGTTGGAGGGAGTGGGGAAAAATAGGACACTAATACATTGTTGGTGGAGTTGTGAATGGATCCAGCCATTCTGGAGAGCAATTTGGAATTATGTTCAAAAAATCATTAAACTATGCATACACTTTGACCCAGCAGTGTTTCTATTGGGTCTATATCCCAAAAAAGATCTTAAAGGAAGGAAAGGGACCCACATGTGCAAAAATGTTTGTGGCATCCCTTTTTGTAGTGGCAAGAAACTGGAAATTAAGTGGATACCCATCAGTTGGAGAATGGCTAAATAAGTTATGGTATATAAATGTATGGAATATTTTTGTTTATAATTAATGATCAAGAGGATGATTTTAGAAAGGCCTGGAGAGACTTGCATGAACTAATGCTAAGTGAAATGAGCAGAACCAGAAGATCATTGTACATGGCAAGAAGAAGAATATATTAGGATCAATTCTGATGAACGTGACTCTTTCCAACAATGAGATGATTGATGTCAGTTCCAATGGTCTTCTAACAAAGAGAGCCATCTACACCCAGTGAGAGAACTGTAGGAACTAAATGTGGATGACAACATAACATTTTCACTCTTTTTGTTGTTGTTCCATTGCATTTTGTTTTCTTATTTCCTTTCTTTTTTTCTTTTGATGTGATTTCTCTTGTACAGCAAGAGAATTGTTTAAATGTGTTTATGCATATCGGTTTTAACATGTTTAACATATATTGTGTTGCTTGCCAACTAGGAGAGGGGATGGGGGGAGGAGGAGAAAATCTGAAACACAAGGCTATGCAAGGTTTAATGTTCTCAAATTATTCATGCATATGTTTGAAAATAAAAAAGCTTTATGCAAAAAAAAGAACTACTTTGGCTGTATCCCAAAATTTTTCATGTGTTTTCTCATTATTGTCAGTCTCTTGGATGAAGTTATTGACTGTGTCTAAGATTTGTTGTTTCACACATTCATTCTTTAAGATGAGATTATTTAGTTTCCAATTAATTTTTGTTCTATTTTTCCCTGCCCCTTGCTTATATGTAGTTTTTAATCGCATCATGATCTTAAAAAGATGTGTTTACTATTCCTGCCTTTCTCCATTTGATTTTAAAGTCTTTATGCCCTAATATATGGCCAATTTTTATAGGTTCCATGATCTTCTCAGAAGAAAGTGTACTCCTTTCTGTCTCCATTCAATTTTCTCCAAAGGTCTATCATATATAACTTTTCTATAATTCTATTTACCTCTTTAACTACTTTCTTATTTACTTTGTGGTTCAATTTATCTAGTTCTGATAGAGCAATGCTGGAATCCCCACTAGTATAGTTTTGCTTTCTATTTCTTCTTGCAACTTTTTAGCTTCTCTTGTAGGAATTTGGATGTTATACTACATGGTGCATATAAATTTAGTATTACTATTACTTCATTATCTATGGTGCCCTTTAGTAAGATTTACTTTCCTTTCTTATCTCTTTTAATTAGATCTATTTTAGATTTTCTTTGATCTGAGATCAGGATTATTACCCTTGTTTTTTTGTTTGTTTGTTTGTTTTTGTTTTGTTTTTTTTAACTCTAGTGAAAGCATAATAGATTCTGCTCCAGACCTTTACCTTCACTCTGTATGCATCACTATGCTTTAAATGTGTTTTTTGTAAACAACATATTATAGGATTCTGGCTTTTAATTCAGTCTGCTATCTACTTCCACTTTATGGGAGAGTTCATCCCATTTACATTCACATTTAAAATTACTAACTCTGTATTTCCTGCCCTCTAATTTTCCCAAATTATATTTTGTCTCTTCCATTTCCCTCTTTCCCTCCTCCCCAATGTTTTGCTTCTGACCACCACCTCACTCAATCTGCCCTCCCCTTTTATATCTCCTCCCCTTTTTCTAATCCCTTTCTCCTTCTACATCTGTTCTCCCTTCTATTACCTCCCCCTTCCTTTCTCCTTTCTCTTCCCTATAGGAAGATATAACTTTCTATATCAAACTGAATATGTTTGATATTCTCTCTGAGTAAATCCAATGTTCATTTTTCTCCCTTGTTTCCCTCAATTGTAATAGATCTTTTTTGCCTCTGCATGTAATATAATTTACCATTTTATCTCCCCTTTCTCCTCTTCCACTACAATACCTTTTACACTCCAGTTTCTTTTTAATATCTTCCCAAAAAAGTCAAATTATACCTATGGCCTCTAAGTATAATCTTAACAAAAAATACAGCTCCCAAAAGTTAAACACATCATCTTCCCATTTAAGCATGTAAACATTTTAACCTTCAAAAATATGTTTTTTCTTTCCTTTTTATACTTCTCTTGAGATCTGTATATAAAGATCAGATTTTCAGTTCAGCTCTAGTCTTTTCAACAAAAATAAATAAAAATCCCCTATTTATTTGAATATCCATTTTCCCCCTAAAAGATAATGCCTAATTTTGCTAAATAGTTTATTATTGTCTGCAGTCCAAGCTCCTTTGCCCTCTTATTATATTCCACACCCTTTGATCTTTTAAAGTGGAAGGTGCTACATCCTGCATAATCCTAATTGTAGCTCCTTCATATTTGAATTGTTTCTTTCTGCCTGCTTGTAGTATTTTTTCTTGATCTGTTAATTCTTAAATTTAGTTGTGATATTCCTTGGAGTTTTCATGTTGGGGTCTCTTTCAGGAGATGACTGTTGGCTTCTTTTAATAGCTATTTTACCCTCTGAGTGTAGGACACCACGTAAGTTTTCCTTGATAATTTCATTAAAGATATTGTCTAGGCTCTTTTTAATTGTGATTTTCAGGTGGCCCAATAATTCTCAGATTATCTGTTCTGGATCTGTTTTCTAGGTTAGTTGTTTTTCCAATGAGGTATTTTACATTTTCTTCTATTTTTTTCATTTTTTTTTTTGGTTTTATTTGACTGATTCTTGCTTTCTCATTGTGTCATTCATTCACTTCTGTTCAATTCTATTGTTTAGGGAATTATTTTCTTCAGTTAGTTTGTTTATCTTCCTTTGCCTTTGGTCAACTTAACTTTTAAATGAATTGTTTTGTTCATCGATTTTTTCCCCATTTCACCAAATCCATTATTTCAGGAGTTGTTCTCTGTTCCCATGTCAGCAATTTTGTTTTTCAAGGAACTAATGCCTTTTTCCATTTTGCTAACTCTTTTTAAGGAGTGATTTTCTTCAATTTCTGGTTTTTTTTTTACTTTCCACATGTTTTCTTTTAATTCTCATTAATGATATTTTTTAATTCTTCCTAGACAGTCTTTAAAGTTGGAGACCAACTTTGAGGCTTCATCTGGAGACATTTTGCATTTAGTGTCCTCAGGGTTTGAAGTCTGTTCTTCCCCGTCTCCACAATAATATAATAGCTCTTTCCCCCCCTATTTTGTTCATTTTTTAAAGGTTGACTTCTGCTCTCATGGCAAAGGAGAGATTGTCCTAAACTTCCTCTACAGGCAACAAGGGCTTCATGCTGCCCCAGGGCTAGTGCTGCTGGCTTCCTTCCTGTGCTGCTTAGGTGTAATCAACTCCTGCTGGTTATTCTGGGATTCAGGGGCTCACTATTTGTCTTCTGTAGTTATTTTGGATTTCTCACAGATAGTCTGCTGATCCACTGAATCAGGACAGAGTAGCCAAAGCTGATGTATATTGGCCCACTCTATTCCCCAACATGTGGAAGCCTTTCTGATCTGGGTATCCCCGCCCTGTACCTGTGTTGGGTTACCTCACCCCTTGCCTGACTGAGTTAGATTTTTCCTGAAGTTCTTCGTAAATATCTTCTGCTAGAAATTTGTTATACTCCAAATATTTGTGGGTTCTTTCACTCCAAAACCCATTCTGAGCTTTGCTCACCAGAAAGAACTCAGACAAAGATCTCTCTACTCTCTACCATCATGGCTCTGCCCTCACCCCTTGCAAAATTCTTTGTGGAATTTCTTTATTTCTTCAACTATGCAATCAAAAGTACCAAATATGTCACAACAACTTTCTCAGTGGCAGCTCTCACAGTTAACTCCCTAATGAGCACTGTCAATTGACATGACCAAAGGATCAGGTTTCCTATATGCCATAACAAAACATCTGAGTGAGGACTTTACATAGGGATTTAAGAAATATTCTTTAGGGACCATCTTAGATATGGGGAACTCATGATGTATCAGGGTAGATTGGCTTCCACTCTTCAACTTATCATCTGAAGAGAGGATATTAATGGGTTATTACTTTTCTAGGGTGACAGCACTAGAATGTGTCAAACGTGAAACTTAAAGTTGTCTCCCTACTTACAAAGACTTTCTTTATGCCCTATGTCAAAATGCCTCTTGAATTCAAAAGATACAGGGGAAAGGTTTAGGACACAATGACAGTTTCAGAGCAATGGTATGATCATGGCAAATCCTTCAATTAGATACAAAATCACTTTAAATCAAATAGTATTTACTGAATACACATAACTTATGCAGAGCATAAAAGTATATTCCGGTGATAGGAAATGGAATCAGAGCTATGGGTTTGCCTAAAGAAGCACACAATCACTCACAGCTGTCTAGAGATTCACATAAATAAGCCACTAATGGTAGAGAGAAATAATGAATGTAGTTAAAAGGAAGGTTTCTAGACAAACACCACAGCCCTGAAATAGGCAAAGAGTATATACATGCATACACACACACACACACACACACACACACACACACATGCACACATGAACATACACACTGTTGACTTGAATCAAAAATTTTGCACCAAAAGGCACTTTTGTACTACTAATGTATCAGATGGTTAGGAAAATTCAATTTTAATAACATTTTTCACTGTGTTGTGAAAATTCCACAGAAGTGGTAATCTCAGAGAGAGTTTTCATTCTTTAGGAAATTAGCATGGAATTTCAAAGACCAATGAAAATTATTAAAAGTTTTGAACAAAAACTCAATTGTACATAATAATTCCCCCTTGTCTTCATTTTTGAGTGAAATATAAGAATCATTCCATTACTAAATAAACTGTAAAGTAGGCATAGTTGTATCTGGTGTATCTGTAATGTGGCTAAAGATAACATATCTAATAAGTTCACTAAATAGTCATCCTATTTAATATATATATATATATACATATATAATTTTACATATTACATATATATTCTTATTTTTGTTCATATATGCTTTAATTTATTTACATATGTACTTCCATTTATATATTTCTTGTATAGATATAGATAGATATATAGATACTCATTTAAAGATTTTCTTGAGTGAGTACTATGCAACAATGAAAAAGATGTTCAACTGGGAATCTGGAGACTTAAGTTCTAAGTTTTGTTTTTTCCATTAACTAAATATATGACTTAGGGCAAACTGCTTTCCCTCTTCAGGCATCATTTCAATGTCTTCATCTCTAAAATCGTGAAAAGAACAAGAACTGTATCACTGGAGATTTTGAGTAGAAGTTGGATAATCACTTTCCAAGTTTCTATGGTTCTAGCCATGTCCACTATCATTGACACTTACCATATCTCCTGATCCATTCTTAACAGTGATCCAAGTATGACTGTCGTTGCTTACCATCACCTTGTAAGATGTCACCCAATCACTCCTAATAAGGAAGCAAAAGTAAACTTGTATTGGTATATGTGTTTAAAAAACAGAAACAAACCACAACAAAAAACAACAATGCATATAAACAACATAATCCACAAACAACTCAAATAAATATTCTTGTTTGCAATGTGAATCCATACTGCCTGGTAAAATTTATTTGGAAAGATTATCTAATTATATTAAATCTAATTCATAATTTCTAAGATTCTTTCCATCTCTAGTATTCTATGTTCTAAGATTTGTAGAACCAATGTCAATGGTTCTAGAGCTATGTTATATTTTATAAAACTAGTATCTTTATACTGTAAAATTAACCCAAACAATAAACTAATCCCAATCTGAAGAGAACCTCCAAGTGACATGCCAGCAAGCTCATTTCACTATTCTCATCTTATGTGATAAGTATTATGACAATGGCCATTTTTCCCTTGCAATTTTAAATTTTATGGTCACACAAGTCTATGTAAAATAAAATTAGGAGTAATCATGTAAAGATCATTTTCCATCCTACAAAATATAAGGATAAGGAACAAAAAAGAAAGAAACTTTCTAGAGAAAAAACCTGAAAAAGCCCTCCTAAAATTTGAGTACCAAATCAACAATTGTTCTTTATATATTTAAATGATTCTTTCAAAAATAGGACCTAATAAAGGCATGTTTGTCTTTAATGTCCCTTAAAACGTTGCACAAATAAGTTGTTTTGTTATGTGGTTTTTAGACATTTTCAGTTATACCTAACTCTTAGTGATTCCATTTGGGTTTTTCCTTTCCTTCTCCAGTTCATTTTACAGATGAGTAAACTGAGACAAACAGTTAATCAACTTGCCCAGAGTTACACAGCAAGTAAGGATCTGAAGTTGGATTTGCACTCATATATTACTGATTCCACGCCCACCACTATATCTATTGTGTCACCTAAGGGATTTAAACATATTTTTCTCAACTACATGTAAAAACAGTTTTGAAATTCTTTTTAAAAAATGAACCTAAATTGTCTCCCACATTCCCCTCTGCTCTCTTTGAGAATGCAAGAAATTTGATGTAGGATATACATATTCAGTCATACAAAAGACAGTTCCATGTTAGTATAATATGAAAGAAAACACAAACCAAAAAAAAAAACCCACTAAGAAAAATAAAGTTTTTTTAAAGTATATTACTATCTTCATTCTTATCTCACAAGTTTTTTCACAGGTGGTGGAAGTGATGGATAGCATTTTTCATCATTACTCTTTTGGAATTATCTTGAATTATTATATTGCTGAGTACTTAAGTCATTTACAGTTGACCATCATCTAATATTGCTAACCTAAAGAATTTTGCACAAACCCAAACTCCTTTCTCTCTGTATACCATGAGTAGTATGGAATCTGAAACTCAATTGGATTTATTCACTGAATTTCATAGAGAACTGTTTGATTGAACACACACACACACACACATACACACACACCACATTAAAATATAGTTACATTGCATAGAAATTTAAATTGGCATTGAACGTGTATACTACCAGAAAAGCAGAAATGTTCTGCTAGAGATGTATCTCTATCATATGGATATTATTTTCAAAAAATGACTAAGAAGGCAGTTCATTTCTTGCTATAGCAGTGAGTTCCTTTTATTGCCCTTAATATTTTAATGTATCCATTGGAATGTTTCCTCTACTGCTACAAAATACAACGCCTCTATGTATTTTATCCTTTGTGATTCCTTTATGATAGCTTTACATAAAGCCTCCATAAAGGAATCATCCAATACACTCTAGAGGCTTTGTTCTGATATTTTTAATATTTTGTTTATACCAGATAACATTTGGATTGTCTGTCTCATCTTTCACTCTTGCCATGTGATGATACTAACTCTCTGATCACTCATGTTTTTAATGACACCTTTTTTGATTAAGATATAGTTATATGCTTCATTCTTCTTATGACTATAATTCATCTGTCCATTATAAAGAATTTACTTTTATGGACACAAAGAAAGTCTATATGAAAATATATAGGTCCTCCAATTATCCCCAAAATAGGCAATTTAGAAAAATTGGGGGAAACATTTGGATTTGGAATTTGAGGACCTGATTTTAGATCCCAGCTTTCCTAATTACTTCTCTGAGTTATTACATGTCCTCTTTTTTGTTTTTCTTCAATTAAATAATTATTTAGATTAAATGGCTTCTAAGGTCCTGGATAATTCTAAATCTATGATCCTATAGCAGGGCTTTTTAGCCTTTCAAACATTGCATTATGAGTTCTTATATTAATGCTCAGTAAGATTGGCTGCTATACCATTATTGAAATCCCATCCCTTACAGAAGAAATGGGGGGGGGCAATTAAAAAGCAATTAGCAGAGCCAGAGCAAAAGAGACCTCCTGGGTAAAGAAGGCATCAACTACAATATCCAAGAAGGCATACTAAGTCATATCAGAGCTCACCAAATAACCAAATCCAAGGGGAAAAATTGGAGGTATGAAATGGAAGGTCTAAGTCTGGGGTGTTCAGCATAGATTCAGGAAGAACATAGTATACAAGGGAACAGTAAGTGTTAAGAGGATAATAATTACTTTTCATAAAATTTCTCATATGATGATCTTTAATGACAGTGGTATGACACTATGCTCCTTCTTGGCTCCACAGCAGTATCAGCAGGAATCTCAGCACTTACCACTCAGAAATCCTCAGTGTCTGGGTCTAGCATCAGGGCAGGCACTATGAAGAGCTGACAGTGCTTAGCTGGGAACCTTTAATCTTCTATTAGCTTAGTGAGGGTTATTCTCCCACAGGCCCCAGAATATGAAGGTGATATCAAGTCAAAATGAAAATTTAAGTCATTCATTTTCTTCTTTTCATGGTCTGGATTTATTCTACCCTTAAATTTTTTTAAAGAGGATGATTATTGTTGTCAGAAGGTACATGGAAAGGAAAGCATATGCTGACTGGGCAAAGGCTCACAGGAATCTTTCAATAATACTGTTTTCACATTTTATGCCTGTGTCCACTATCTATACATGAAAAAGAATTAGAAGGAGTTATCTTGGAATCTTACAATTCAATCTTGATCCTAATAGGCAGAATTCATTTCTATAACTTTCATTATGCTTGATGTAATTATATACAGTGAATTCTCCTTTTAAGTGAAATGTCCATGTATTCTATATTAAAAGTTGCCTTGATTAAATTGCTTAGTTAAGATCCATGGCCCTCAAAATATAATCATACTACTGGTATTCAGTAAATCTACTCATTCAAACTCACCATCATTTGACAGAATAAAGCAAAAGATTTATTACAGACCAGAACAAATAAGCCTTTATTTTCTTCTCTATCTTACTATCTAAACTGCAGAACCATTCTATTGAATTTTACATTCTTCCAATGGTGTTTTGTGTCCTAAAGTATCCAGTTAATAAATTGGATTCCTTTTTTATTATAAGATGAATAATTTCTGCTACATGTGAAAACTTAGCCAAAAAATCTCTAGATTTAAATTTCTTCATCCATAAAATTGGCATGTTGAATCATCAGCATGGAGACTCTGCTCCTCAATCATTCCATTGTATCCACAAGCTTCTCTTCTACCCTATTCATTACAACACACCCATTATAGCTTCTCTCTGCCATGTCTACTCCCAAGAATGATTTAGGGATGTTTATTATCTCCAAATGGGTCACTAAGGTTAGAAGCACTTACAAATGAAGGAGAATCTATAGTTTCTTTGCAATAGGCATTAAGATTGCTCAGCCACATATAATAATAAAAGCAGTTATTGTCTCAGAGGTCAATGTAAAATCTTCTGCACATTTGGAATATTCCACATATGAAAATAATGCTGAAAATTATCCTCATTTCTAACTCTCATGTTAGTCATACTTGTAGCTATTAGTGTGTGCCCTGCTCAGAATGACTAAAGCAGTAATGTGATTATTTTCTTAGCTCCTAATATACAAAGGTTTGAAATCCACAGCACAGTCTAATGGCTTCTTCAGTTCACTGATGAGCATTATTATACAGATAGAGATGAACAAGAAACACACAATCATTCAAGTTTAATTTGGTATGACTGACAATTTCTCCTGAAAAGTAATGCTGTTGAGGTAAAAGAACATTTGTGCCTAACTCTAAATTGAAGTACTTTAATGATTACAGCGAGATGCCAGGACCCCCATGCTTATAGTTCCACCACATCATAGTCTCCCTTCTCAATGGGAGACAGTTTTCTTATAATGTAAAGAACACTAAAAAACTAGGCTTCAGTCCTGGCTCAAGTACTTTCTTGCTGGGCAGTCATGCAAACCACCTAAATACCTGGAGCCTCAGTTTCCTCATGTGTCAAATGGAGATTCAACTTAGAAAAATTGTATTAAGTATTTACCACAAACCAAGCACTGTGCTAGTCCTCAGGACACAAACCCAGACACACACTCACAGACACATGCACACACACACACAAACACAAACACACACACACACACACTCACAAAAGCTCTCAAGGAGAATTTGTTTGGGTTCTTTATAATAACACATAAAGAATCATATAAAGAATAAGAATAGCATTCCATCACAATATTCTTATTGGGCTTAAAGGGAATACTTGATGCATTATTTCAAGCACATATAATTTCATTTTAGTGCCTTTTTATCTGACCATTCAAAGAATTATTGAAAAAAAAAGTTACTTCAATGAAAATCCTTAGCATCTTCAGTCCTTTCCTACACAAGTTTTATTCAGAAGGCTCAGACATATTATATATACATATATATACACATATATATTTATACATGAACACATATGTATATGTGTGTATACATATAAATATATTATCATATATGTGTACATATATGTATATTTATACACATATACATATGTTTGCACAGAAATGACATATGCTAGTAAAGGTTGGAGGCACAGCAGACAGTGCTAGGCTTGAAATCAGGAAACCTTATCCTGAGTTCAAATATAGCCTCACAAGCTTACTAGCTGTGTGCCTCTGCCTCAGTTTCCTCATCTGTAAAATGAGCTATAGAAGGAAATGTAGAACCACTCCAATATTTTTGCCAAGAAAACCCTGTGTCAGACACTACTAAACAACTGAGCAGCAACAACAACAACAACAACACTACACATTTTGAAAAAGTCATTTTGGGACAGATTTCCACTCCCATACACATTCCCCCCCCCATTTTTCTCCTTTAGAAACAACTTTTTAAAGGCTTATCTAAGAAAAACAATCTGAGAGTTAGAAACAGTTGCAGGTAAAGGAGCCTTTGTTCTATGCTGCAACCCTCTCATTTTGTAGATGGGAAAGCTCAAGTGCAGTGTGATTTGAACAAGGTCACATAATTGCCAGAACCTAGTTGAGAAGCAGCTTTGTTCTTTTCAAACTAGGCTTGGAGTATTCCACTAAAGAAATAGTACCTGACTGGGGTGACAATGAGAAGAGCTAGTCAATAGTGTTCTTTTTCTTCTTACCAAACTCTCACTCAGCCCTCTAACCAGATTTCTCAAATTCCTTTAAATTTGGTAGAGGTAGAAGAGTGTCCTTGTATGTTCTTATGAAATTGGCAATTCTCTAAGACAGCTTTTTAACTTGTTTTGTGTCATGAATCCACTTGGTAGTTGAAGTCTATCAAACCTTCATCAGAAAAAAATTTAATGTATGACATAAGATATAAAAGACTGCCAGAGGTTTTAGAAAGCAATGATTACTTTTTCCTAATCCAAATTCAAGGACTACATTAAATCTATCTAATTTTTGCAGAAATTTGAGTAATAAACTAGTGCTACAGACCAATCTGATTCCTACTCCAAAGTAAAGGCATTTACAACAACAAATCTGAATCTTTAAAGGAAAGGAGACCCTATATGAAGCCATTAGCTCTCAGTACAAATAATGTTCTTTTCCTTCCCTATCCTTTATAAATGCACAAAGCCTTTACAACTTCAAAGAACAATAAAAGCAGGGAGAAAATATTGGCATATGGACGTTCTAATTCTACAAAGACTTTTTGGATAAGTAGATAAGTTTATAATATTATATAAATTGTTTTAATTGATGAAGTAGCTCTAACATGCTCAAATGATTCTCTTTCAAAACTTTGACAAATCTGTGATTTCATCAGTGCAGGTAACTGTCTTCAAGGGTACAAATTTACATCCATGCATGCCCTATAAATAACGCAAATAAATCATCAGCATTTCTATATATTACAAGCAAAAGAAAGAAAAGATAAAAAACTCCATTTAAAATAACTGTAGACAATATAAAATTATTGGGATTATACCTGACAATTGAAACACAAAGATGATATGAACACAATTACACAATATTTTTCACACAAATAAAAACAAATTTAAACAATTAGAAAAATATTAATTACTCATGGGAATGCTGTCAATATAATAAACATTCTACCTAAGTAAATTTACTTATTCAGTACTTTACCAATCAAACTCCCAAAGAATTATCTTATAGTGCTGAAAAAATTGTACACAATTCATCTGAAAGAAGAAAGGGTCAAGAATTTCAAGAGAATTAATGAAATAAAAACAGTGAAGGATGATGGTCTAGCAGTTGCAGATTTCAAAGTATAAAGTGGTAATTATCAAACAATCTTGTACTGGCTAAGAAAGGGAGTGGTGGATCAATGGAACAGATTAGGTATACAATGCATAGTACTAAACTACCATGGTAAACTAGTGTTTGATAAACCAAATGATCCAAGCTTTAGGGGCAAGAACTCAACATTTGACAAAATTGCTGGAAAAAAAAAAAGAACTGGACAGCAAACTAGGCATAGACCAATATTGCATACAATATACCAGAAGGTCAAAATAGGTACATGACTTAGAAATAAACAGTGGGATGATAAGTAAATTAATGTAACACAGAAAAATGTATTTATCAGACCCGTTGATAAAGGAAGAGTTTGGGATCAAACAAGAGATAGAGAAAATGTTGGTAAGAAAAATTGATGATGTTTTTTTCAGGAAATTAAAAAGCTTTTGTACAAACAAAATTAATTTTTTCAACATTAAAACAGAAAACTGGAAAAAAATTTTATAGCAACTTCCTCTGATAAAGGTCTTTTGTCTTAAATACTTAGGAAACTGAGCCAAATTTGCAAAAATAAGAGTCATTCCCCAGTTGATAAATGGTCAAAGAATATGAACAGTTTTCAGAAGAAGAAATCAAAACTATGAATACTCAAATGAAAACATGTTCTAAGTCACTACTAAATAGAAAAATGTAAATTCAAACAATTCAGAGATACCACCTTAAACCTATGAGACTGACTAAAATGATACAAAACCAAAATGATAAATGCTGGAGATGATGTGAAAAAAAACTAGAACACAAATTTAGTACTAGTAGAGTTACAAACTAATGCAGTCATTATGGAAACTAAAATGGACTATAAAACTCTGCAACCCTTTTGACTTAGGAATGCCACTATATCCCAAAGAAATTTTTTTGGGAAGGATCAATATGAATAAAATATTTATAGCAGCTCTTTTTGTGGAGGCAACAAATTGGAAATTGAGAGGATACTTATCAATTAGGGAATGACTGAACACGTTGTGGCATTTAATTGTTATGGAAGACTATTGTGTTATAAGAAATGATGAGCAGGATGGTTTCAAAAAATGCTATGATTTATATGAATTCAAGCAAAGTTGAAGTTAGAAGAATCAGAACATTTCACACAGTAACAGCAATATTATAAGAATGATCATGTGTGAAAGACTTAGCTACTCAAATCAAAACAATGATCCAAGACAATTCCAAAGGAACAATGATGAAAAATTTTATCTACTTCCAGAGAGAGAAATAATGGACTCTGAATGCAGATTGAAATATATTTCTTAACATTTCTTATTTGTATGATTATTTTTTGTGTTTGCTTTTGCAACATGGCTAACATGGAAATAAGTTTTGCAGGACATATATAATGAAAATCTAACTGCCTCTTTGTCAAAGAGGAAGTTAGGGTAAAACAGAGATAATTTGGAACTCAAAATTTAAAGAATAATGATTGTTAAAAATTCTTTCATATAGAATTGGGAAATATTTAATGAAATAAATAGAAATTGATTATATAGATCACCACAAATCCATACTAGGGACTCTAGTCTAGCCTATGTTGATGACTCACAATATGTCCTGATAATAAGATTATGACCCTATTATCAAACATGAACAACAGATTATAATTTAAGAAGTATCTTAACCTTATATTGTTGTTTTGTGCTTTAATAGCTATAAAACATTATATGTTAGGAAATGTGAAAAATTTTTTAAACATATATTATATATTCTACTTTAAACAATGTACTGAATTCGTAGACTATACAATTAATTTACTAACATGGAACCACCCACTGCCCACCTGCTTCTATCACTAAATAATCCTAACAATAACCACAAATGAACCAGTAAAATTTCTAAAATTAAAGTAAACACTAGGTAGCTTATAAAATCATCTGTGTTGAAACTGTGAAAAAAATATGGAATAGAATTCATTATTTCTGTGCAGTAGGTCTCTGAGAGTTAAAGAACCCACACTTTTTACAATACTTTTGTTTCCAAAGAATAGTCATTAACAGTTCTATGTCAAAGTGGAAGGACAATTTAATGTGAAATAAACCCTCATAGACAATCCTGAATCTTGACCTGGGTAATTTAAATTGAGCTTTCTATCGATAACTTTAGTAAATACATAGTTGGTAGGTTCATCAGATTTGCAGATGACAAAAAGCTTAGAGGGATAGCTAACATTACAAAAGACAGAGTTTGAATTGAAAAATATATTTTCCGACTAGAACACTGGGCCAAATCAAACGAGATACATATTATTAAGGATCAATAAAAATAAAAAAAGGATCAATACCAAGTCTTACAGTTGAGCCCAAAAAAGCATCTTCAAAAGCCCAAGTTGGATGAAGCAGTAATTCATAAGAAAACAAGATGGAACTGTAATGGATTGTAAGCTTAACTATAGAAAATGGAAACCAAGATAGCTAATATAATGTTAGCCCACACTGAAAAAAAAAATCATGGTTCAAAAGATTAGTGATACTGCTACTTTCTTTTATCCTGGACAGACCACCTCAATTATATTGTGCTCAATCTTGGTACCATATTCTAGAAAGTGCAATGACAAAAGGGTTTCCAGAAAAATGCAATCAAGATGCCTTTAGTTCTTGATATATGAATAACCCCTGGAGGAACTGGAGATAGTTGCTGGAAGAACTGAAGACCAGCAGAATATAGAAGCTATCTTCAAGTATCCGGAGTCCCATGAGTTACAAGATGGGCGAGGCTTTTCTTATTTGATTGCAGAGGCCAACCTTGGTGTGAAAGTTTAAACCTAGAAATAATTATGTGAAAGTTTCACTGAGTAGCATCTATTTAAAACCATCAGCTAGCATCATAGGTAAGAGGGATAAACTGGAACTATTCCCAATAAATTCAGGGATGAAACAAGGTTGCCTACTACCACTATTACTATTTAATATTGTATTAGAAATGCTAGCTTTGGCAATAAGAGAAGAAAAAGAGATTAAAGGAATTAGAGTAGGGAATGAAACCAAATTAGCACTCTTTGCAGATGATATGATGGCATACTTAGACAACCCAGAGAATCAATTAAAAAACTATTAGAAATAATCCACAATTTTAGCAAAGTTTCAGGATATAAAATAAATCCACATAAATTATCAGCATTTTATACATCACTAACAAAATCCAACCACAAGAGATACAAAGAGAAATTCCATTTAAAATAATTGTCATAATTATAAAATATATGGAAATCTATTTGCCAAAGGAAAGTCAGGAACTATATGAGCAAAACTAGAAAACACTTTCCACACAAATAAAGTCAGATCTAAACAGTTGGAAAAATATCAAGTGATTTTGGATAGGTCGAGCGAATATAATAAAGATGACAATACTATTTTAAAAAATCTATTTATTTAGTGGTATACCAATCAAACTCCCAAGAAATTATTTTACTGACCTAGAAAAAATAACAACAAAATTCATCTAGATGAACAAAAGGTCAAGCATTTCAAGGAAATTAATGAAAAAAAAGCAAAGGAAGGTGACCTAGCTGTACCAGATCTAAAACTATATTATAAAGAAACAATCATCAAAAACATTTGGTACTGCCTAAAAAATAGACTACTTGATCAGTGGAAGAGGTTAGGTTCACAGGGCAAAATAGTTAATGACTATAATAATCTAGTGTTTGACAAACTCAAAGACTCCAGTTTTTGGCATAAGAATTCACTGACAAAAACTGCTGGGAAAATTGGAAACGAGTATGGCAGAAACTAGGCATTGACCCACACCTAACATCGTATACCAAGATAAGGTTGAAATGGGTTCATGGTCTAAACATAAAGAATGATATTATGAACAAATTAGAAAAACATAGGATAGTTTACCTCTCAGATCTGTAGAGGAGGAAGGAATGACCAAAGAAGAACTACAGATCATTATTGATCACAAAATAGATAATTTTGATTATATCAAGTTAAAAACTTTTTGTACAAACAAAAGTAATGCAGACAAGATTAGAAGGGAAGCAATAAAGTGGGAAAACATTTTTACATTCAAAGTTTCTGATAAAGGCCTCATTTGTAAAATGTATAGAGAATTAATTCAAATTTATAAGAATTCAAGCCATTCTCCAATTGATAAATGGTCAAAGGATATGAACAGACAATTTTCAGATGAAGAAACTAAAACTATTTGTAATGTGAGAAGGTGCTCCAAATCACTATTGATCAGAGAAATGCAAATTAAGTCAACTCTGAGATACCACTACATACCTGTCAGATTGGCTAAGATAAAAAGAAAAGATTATGATGAATATTGGAGAGGATGTGGGAAAACTGGGACATTGATACATTGTTGGTGGAACTGTGAACGGATCCAACCATTCTGGAGAGCAATTTGGAACTATGCTCAAAAAGTTATCAAACTATGCATACCCTTTGACCCAGCAATGTTTCTACTGGGCCTATATCCCCAAGAGATCTTAAAGGAAGGAAAGGGTCCCACATGTCCAAGAATGTTTTTGGCAGCCCTTTTTATAGTGGTTAGAAACTGGAAACTGAAAGCATGCTCATCAATTGGAGATTGGCTGAATAAATTATGGTATATGAATGTTATGGAATATTATTGTTCTGTAAGAAATGACCAGCAGGATAATTTCAGAAAGGCCTGGAGAGACTTGCATGAACTGATGCTGAGTGAAATGAAAAGAACTAGGAAATCATTATACACAACAACAAGACTATATGATGATCAATTATTATTGACATGGCTCTCTTCAACAATGAAATCTTTCAAACCTGTGCCAATTGTTCACTGGTGAAAAGAGCCATACATACCCAGAGAGAAGCCTGAGGGAACTGGGTGTGGACCACAACATAGCATTTTCACTCTTTCTGTTGATATTTGCTTGCATTTTGTTTTCTTTCTCAGGTTGTTTTTTTTTTTCCTTCTTGATCCAATTATTCTTGTGCAGCAAGATAACTGTATAACTAACACATATAGGATTTAACATATATTTTAACATATTTAGCATGCATTGTATTTCTTACCATTTAGGGGAGGGGGTGGGGGAAAGAGGGAAAAAAATTGGAACAAAAAAGTTTGCAAGGTAGGATAACTGTATAGATATATATACATGTATTGTATTTGTCATATAATTTATCCTATTTAGCATGTATTAGATTACCTGTCATCTAGGGGTGGCTGGTGGGTGGAAGGAGGGGAAAAGCTTGGGAAAAAAAGTTTTTGCAAAGGTCAATGTAGAAGAATCACTCATATGTTTTGTAAATAAAAAGCTTTATAAAAAAAAGTTTGCAAGGATCAGTGTTGAAAAAATTGCCCATACAAATGTTTTGTAAATAAAAATCTTTAATAAAATTAAAAAAAAAGAAAGTTTGACTGAGGGTAAATTTGGGCTTAAAGTATAGAAAATACTTCCTAAATATAGAATTTTTCAGAAGTTAAATGTTCTGTCTTTGGAAGTTTTTTATCATTGTTGTGCAAGAAAAATCGTATCTACAAGAAAGAAATATCAGATAAAGGAAACACAATGCAAGCAAACATCAATTGAGAGCATGAAAATGTTATGTTGTGGTCCACATTTCACATCCCTCTCTCTGGATGTATATGGCTTTCTTCAGTGAACAATTAGAAGTGATTTGAAACATTTCATTGTTGGAGAGAGCCATGTCCATCAGAATTGATCGTCATATAGTATTGTTGTTGCTGTGTGTAATGATCTCCTGGTTCTGCTCATTTCACTCAGCATCAGTTCATGTAAGTATCTCCAGGCCTCTCTGAAATCGTCGTGCTAGTCGTTTCTTACAGAACAATAATATTCCATAATATTCATATACCATAATTTATTCAGCCATTCTCCAATTGATGAGCATCCATTCAGTTTCCAGTTTGTAACCACTACAAAAAGGGCTGCCACAAACATTCTTGCACATGTGGGACCCTTTCCTTTCTTTATGGTTTCTTTGGGATATAAGCCCAATAGAAATGCTGCTGAGTCAAAGGGTATGCAAAGTTTGAAAATTTTTGAGCATAGCTCCAAATTGCTCTCCAGAATGGCTGGATCCG
>JAJPUD010017239.1:0-22625 GCA_023553655.1 Myrmecobius fasciatus | reverse complement strand
GTGTGTGTCTCAGTGAGTGGTGTAGAGGATGCAACAGGGCTTGCTCATCGGATCCCTGTAGCTGGGGAGTGTGTCATGTTACAGAGGCGCCCGAGCCGGGCCCGGCACACCTCCGAGGAGGCGGCAGTGGCAGACACCTCTCTCTAATGGGGACTCTTTAGGCGATCCCTCCCTTGTTCCATCGCGGAACCGAAACTGACAAACCCCGGGGGGATCCACCCCAGTCAGAGGAAGGAGGAGGAAGACGAGGAGGAGGAGGAGGAGGAGGAGGAGGAGGAGGAGGAGGAGGAGGAGGACACTGGCTCACTGGCCCGCTCGCTCTCTAGTGCTCACTCCCTTTCGGCACAAGCCCCCGGCCCGCCACTGCCGAGAACCGAGCGCGCTGAGCCTCAGCCCCGTTGCCCGCTACAGACTCCTGCACGTTGCGCGCGGCCCGCTCGGCTCTCCAAGTTTGCGCACCGGCCCTCGCCACCACCGTGCCCCTCACCCCCGTCCTCCGCGCCGCTGGTTGGCTGCCCCCCCTGAGCGCCCGCACGCGGGAGGGAGACCGCGAGCGGACCTGCCCGCGCTTCACTTCTTTCTCGGCCCTTGGGCGGACGGACCGCGGAGGGGGCATGATCGAGGACAAGGCTCGCCAAGGGGCCAGCGAAGCGGCGGCGGCGGCCCGGGGGGAGCCGTGCCCCCGGCCCCCTTTGCCCCGGAGCTGCGCGCTGCTGGGCGGCGTGTCCCTGTTCTCGCTGGCGCTCAGCCTCCTGGTGCACTTTCGGAGCGCGGAGCTGCAGTCCCGCCTGGGCCGGCTGGAAGCGGAGCAGCGGCGCCCGCCCCCGCAGCAGCCCCCGCAGCCCCCCGCCTGGCTGGCCGCGCACCAAATGGAGGAGGCTATTTTGGGAAGAGTCAACCAGCTGCTGGAAGAGGTCGGTGCTCTTTGTTGTGGGCCCTGCCCTGCCCTGCTCTGCTCTACTCTGCCCCTACCCCTTCCCCTGCCACTGCCCCGAACTAGCCTGCCCTCCTCCCCTCCTCGCTTCTCTTCTGTCTTTCCTACTTTCTCCTGCTTTATTCTCTCATTTTCTTTTTTCCACACCTCATTCTCTCTTTCCCCTTCTTTCTGCCTCCTCTGTTTTTCTCTCTTTTCGCCTCTCTTCTTGTCTTCCCTCCCCTTCTCTCCTCTCTACTCTTCTCCACTCCTTTCCCCTTCCCTCCTCTCCTGTCCCCTCCTCTCCTCTCCTGTTCCCTTCTCTCCTCTCTTGTCTCTTTCTCTCCTCCTCTCCTCTCTCCTCTTCTCCTCTCTTCTCCCCCTCTCCCCTTCTCTTCTGTCGTCTCCTCTCCCCCTTCACCCCTATTCCTCTTCCATCCCCTGTCACTGTCCCGGTCCCAAACTATCCCTGCACTTGCCCCCTTGTCTCTTCGGGTTTAATGTAGCTCTATATTATCTCTGAACTTGTGGGGGCCGGACTGTGGACTCAGGGCGCCACTTGAGTTCCCACGGCTCCTGTACGTTGGGGAAGAGGCTCGGGAATGGTCTGGGCCACTTGAAGGGAGGTGGCGGGAGAGAGGAGTTTCTGGCAAGGAGATGCTGGACACTAAGCAAACTGGACGCGCCCGGGCTGTTGGGAGGCCGCGCCCGGAGCTGGAGCTCATGGGCATAAGGCTTCAATGGGCTTTAATCATAGGCTGCGCTCCCGGTGACTGAGCACCGAGCCCTGTGGCTAAGCCCCAAACCTATCCTCCCCAGAGCTGACTCCCCACTGCCTCCGCTTATCCCTGTCCTATGGCTGCTGGCCGGACAGGGTCGCACCCTGGAGAGCCAGGGCTCTTGCTCTCCAGGGGTCTAATGCCTTTATTTCCCCCTTTGCGGCTCCTGTCTGAGCCGGAGGTCTCCTTGATGCCTTGGCCTGGGAAAAGTGGCAGTTTTTCTACTTCCCTCACTCCCACTCCAGCTAGAGACAGGACTCCGAGGCCGGATCCCAGCCCCAGGTCCCCACCCCCACCCCTGGCGTTGGGTGTCCCGAGGCAAAACTGGTCCCTGAGGGCATTTTCCCTTCCCAAAGTTCCACCCACCCCCATTTCCCCCAGTTGCTCAGCTTTTATTGCCTTGTCCTTTTGGAGAGTCCCAGAGGCAAGCTTATGGATGCCCTCCTACTTTGGGAGACTTCCCTCCCATCGCCCTTGAGTTCCCTGACGCTTCTGTCCATGGTTTGTCCCAGCTTGGAAACCCAGCTGGGCGAATTATCTCCAAGTCCTACCTGAAGGTGGACTGGGCACTTAGCTCAAGCTACAGGGCATGGGAGACTAGAACCCTGGCTCTGCCTTCATGGAGCTGACAGTTAAGACTGCCCCATGTGGAGATGAGCCCAAAGGTCCTGGCCAGCTCTAATCTCTAGGTCTGAGATAATAACGATTTCTCTTCTATTCCACTCCCCTTAGAGCCATCACCTCAGGTCAGGCAGGCTGTCATGGCCTCTCCTCCAAGCCTACTGCTTGACCTCCCCATCCATCCTTCTTTCTTTGAGAAGCAGTGGAGTTAAGTGACTTGCTCAGGATCATACAAGAGTAAATAGCATTTGTGAGGTCACATTTGAACTCAGGTCCTCCTGATTCCAGAACTGGTGCTCTATCCATTGTACCACCCAGCTGACCCGTTCTCCCTCTTTCTTACAGTTTGAAGGGCTGACCATATCCCTCTTTCACTGATGATGACCCCCCCAGGCTTGTGAGTCCAGTACAATATATTGCTCATGTTCTTCCCTTTTTGGGGGTAACATTTAAAACTTCTGTCTCTTCTCACTTGAGGATCCAGGTTTGGATTCCAGCCAGGCCAGTTCCTCTCTTGGGTCTCCTGGGCAAATCTAGCCCTCCCTAATGCCTCAGTTTCTTTCTCTTTAAAATGAGAGATTTGGATTCAGTGACCTTCCACATTCCATATCCATAAATAGCTCTGGGACAGAGGTAATGAAAGTATTGTCTTTACTTACAGGAAGGAAAATTGAGGGTGAGGTTAAGTGAGTTGACCAGGGACACACACAGGGTGAGGTAAAATGAGGTTGAGGTAAAGTGAGTTGACACAGGGACACAGGATCATAGCCAGAATAGATCTGGAAGTTCAGAGGCTCATCTAGGAATGAGGAAACAGAGGCCCATCCAGCCTTCCCTCTCGCCATCTTATTTAGAAAACGGAGAGGTCTTTCCCTGGGACCTCAAGCTCTACTCCTGCCACATTGCTTTATACCCATGCTACATCCCCTTGTTAGACTCGAAGCTCTTTGAGGGCAGGAACAATTTTTTAAATCTTTTAGTAAGACCTTTCATATGATGAAGCAGCCCTTTGATCAATGGCCATTGAATTAAAAACATCATTCAACCCAGTACTCAATTCTGAAGGAAGTCAAAGGAGGAAGGAACCCTTGTGGGGTGTGTGTGTGTGTGTGTGTGTGTGTGTGTGTGTGTGTGTGTGTGTGTAGATTTTAATGACTTCATGAAGGTGAGATGTAAGCTGGATGTTGAAGGATAGATGGGATTCAGAAAGGATTTAGGGGGAAAAAAGAATATCAGCAGTTATCTAGTACTTTCATTTTACAGAAAAGGAAATTGAGGCTCAGAGTGATATTTTCCCACATTTTGCTGAGGCTCAAATGGAGAGCCAAGGCTTCTTTCCATGATGTTGAGGATGCTGCTTTAGGGAAGAGAGCATCATTCCAGGAAGATCAAGCAAGGAAGGACCTCCCTATCTGGAGGCTGCCTCTGCTTGATTTGACTCGCTTTTTCCCAGCCTTGGACAATGAGAGAAAGAGATTCCCACAGCTCAGAGAAAGATGGGGGAGTTAGATTGGATAGATCAAGGGAGGAAGGGCAGGATAAAGCCAGACTTCTTAGTGGGATTGCACCAGCAATGACTTCTGGAGCCTTCCAGGCCATAGTGAATGAGGTAGTGAAGAACGTCCAGTGTTGGAGGATATCTTGGGATCCAATCTCTTAAACTGCCCAGTGTCCAAATTTATTCCCGCATTGAGGAACAATGGCCAGGCCTAATCTCCTGAGTGCAGTTGCTTCTTTGGGACCTTGCCCAACTCAGCTTTTCTGACCATTAGCATGGTACAGTGGGGGAAAATCAGACATTCAGGACTTGAGTTTGGATCCTATCTCTAACATGATCTGTGTCATGTTAGGCAAGTCATTAAACTTCCTTGGACCTCAGTTTCCCAGGACTGACTCAGTGGTCCCTAAAGACCTTCTAGTTTGTGTCTATGATCCCAATGGCTCTGTGGTAGAGGGTAGTGGTTTAAAGCTAGAAAGAACCTTAGAGACTATCTCTTCCAACCCGCAGAGAATTTATGTGACTTCTCTAAGATCACATGGTAAGTGGCAGGACCCAGTTTTGGACAAAGGACTCCAGTCTCCTTCCACCAGACAGCAGTGCTGACATGTGACCTTTTCCTCATCACACATCTTCACTTTTAAAGAGTTCAGTGTAACTTTGGCCCCCTCTCTTAGGGCCTCAGCTTTTCCATCTGTAAAATGAGGGCTTCTGACTAGATGGTCTCTAAGGTTCTTTCCATCTTTGAGAGCCTGTGCCAGGCTGATGGGAAGATATTTGTGATTGGGATGACAAAGGGAAAGGAAGAGGGGGGAGAACAGGGAGAGAGAAGAAGCAGCAGGGAAAAAGAAAGAAAAGATGGGAGAGGGAAAAGAATAGAAGGTAGAATGGAGAGGAGAAAGGGAGAGAAGAAAAAAGAGGAGGGTAGGAAGAGGGTGGTTAGGAGAGGTTAGAAGAAGAGAGGGAAGAGATAAGAGAGAAGGAGGAGGAGAAGAGGAAGAAGAAATGGAGAAGGAGGAAGAGAACAAAAAGAAGAGGAGAAAGTAGAAAAGGAGAAAGAGGAGGAGAAGAAGAAGAGGAGGAGGGAAACAAAAACAAGAAGAGGAGGTAGAAAAAGAGAAGGAAGTAAAGAAGAAGGAGGAGGAGGAAGAGGAGGAGGAGGAGCGGAGGGAAAAGATATGAAGAAGGAGGAGGAGGAGGAAGAAGAAGAGGCAGATGAAGGAGGAGGAGAAAGAGATGGAGGAGGTGTAGAAGAACAAGAACAAGAAGAGGAGGAAGAGATAGAAAAAGAGAAGGAGGAGAGAGAGAAAGAGAGAGAGTGAGAGAGAGAGTTGGAAACACAGGTGGAAACCAGATTTCAAGCTCTGAGTCATCAGTGTAATATGGCAATCAGAAAAGCTGCCATGTTTGGAGACTGCCAAAAGCATCCAAAAAGAAGAAGGGCTTCCTCTTGCATCCTCTGCCCTGGTCCAAGTATCCGTGGAATACTGGGGTTCAGTCCTGGGATCACAGTTTGGGAAGGGTATTGCCAGGGCGGAGCATAGTCAGGGAATCATAGCGTTAGAGCCATTTAGTCCATCTCTCTTCCCCCTCATTGTACAGGTGAGAAAACTTGCCTGGATCCAGGCAAAGTCACCCAGGCAGCAAGCCTCCAGGGCGGGAGTTGAACCCAGGGGCCTATGCCTCCAGAGCCAGGGCCCTTTCCCTTTGTACAGTATGTTCAAAGAAGGATGAGCAGGGTGGTGAGCAGGCCACAGGAGCATGCCATATGAGGATCGGTGAGATAGTGTAGAGAAGAGAAGATTTAGGAGAGCAATAATAGCTGTCTTCAAGGATTTGAAGAACTGTCATATGGAACAGAGATTAAGCCTCTTTCTTTCTCAGCTCCATCAGTGAGTAGAAGTTGTAGAGAGGAATTGGGCCCAATAGAAGGGGAAAGTTTCCCAGCAGCGCTGTCCCATGTCCCATGTCGCTGCCCCCCTCTCCATCCCTCCCCACCAGCCGTAGTGGCTCATCCAAGGCTGGCATTATTGGTCCTTGATTCTCAAAGTAAAAATCCAAATAAATTGGATTTGTGAGGCAGGGCTGTGCAAGGGCAGCAGCCTCCCTCTCTTCTCCAGAGACGGGGAAGGAACTTGTCTACTTGTTGGGAAGGAGCAGAATATAATGATAAATAAGGGGCAATGGGAGGGGGACTTGAGAGTCCGTACAAGAGGGGACGGTGAGAAAGGACAATGGACCTGAAGGGTTTTCTTGGGTTGCCTTTGTCCTTTCCCATGGTGTCCTCCTGGGTGGATTGCCCATGCTCTGCGGACTTGCGTGAACTTAATGATTTTTCCAGCTGCAGAGCAGTTGTTAAATCACACACAGACCCAAATGAAGATCAAAAGAAGCCCAGAGTGCCTGTGAAATCCACCGTAAATGATCAAGGAAGGCAGGGGTGATGGCTGCCTCAGAAAGGTAAAAGAAGAGGAAATGAAGTTAACACAGTGAAAGGTATTCCTAGGGAGAGAGGAGCATGTGGGCTGAAAGTCAGCTGGAGAAATTGATGGAGGAAGTAGCCACCTACCTGTCCTAAGGCAAGACTTCTTTATCCCCCAGATATCATAACACCTGAAAATCCACTGTTAATATAATTTCTTTAGGTTTTTCCATTTGATCATGAATTAGGGGAAAAATAGGAAAAATGAAGGCTTTCATTAATTTAAAAAAATCATCACACATAGTAGGTTGTTTTGGTAATGAAGACCTTTATATTTAATGTAGTAAAGGTGAAACAATCGCCAACATTGAAATTTACATCTCCCAATTGTGATCTCACAGAATCCCATGTTTCTATGGAACATGGCTTGAAAAATTTGTTGGTTTAATGGGATTTCCATTGATGACAGTTGGAGCCCGGCTCTCCAGATTCATGAATCTCAGAGACGGAAGCAGTCTTTGAAGCCATCCAGTCCAAATGGTTCCTGAATACTTTTTCTTACAATCTCCTTCTCAGGTGGGCATATCTCCACCTCAAGTGCTGCAAGAAGCAAACAAGAATGATGTGATGAGGGAAAGAATATGGAAAGAGAATTGAAGGGTGCCCAAAACAGAACTTCTCAATTTCCCAAAGCTACCAGCATTTGGGAAAATATAATATTAGGTATGGTGGCCGGAGAATGAATAGGGGAGGAGGATGAAGAGGAAGGAGACTTTTAAGGGCTGCACACTACTGTGATATGGAAACAAGTTTCAGATGTTTTTACATATACTTCAGTACTCATATGGGTCTTGCTCTGTCTAGTTTGAGCCCTCTGTCCCTGGTACAGATTCTCACTCATCCACTCATCCTGGGCAAGTCTTAACCCTGTCTTCCCATAACTTTTTTCCACCCCAACCCTCCAACAAGCTGAGAACTTTCCTCTAGGTCTTTTAATATTTCACAAATATTAATGAAGTGGAAGGGAATGTAAAGGTCAACTCTGTTGATAGATTGACTTCAAATTTGCTATGTAAAACTAAGATTTTGATCCCTACTGGCCACATAAATCAACCCTTGTTGAAACATTCCTTCCACTAGATCCTATCTCAATTTGTAACTATTAAAGAGGCTGAGTAGAGGGAGCTGATCTGCTGATAAATTAACCTCAAATTGAAGAACTGTTTTTAATTTTTTACAAATAAATTTTATTGAGTCCTCCCCATCTCCTAGAGAGCCATCCCTTTTATCAAATAATTTTTAAGAAAGAAACAATTCAGCAAAATTGCTCAACATAGCAAAAAATTGACTTCTATATGCAATATTCCATGTTATAGACCCTATCTCTGCACCCCAAAGTGAGATCTGAAGTACGTCTTCTCATATTCTTTGTTTGGGGCTAAGCCTGGTTTTTATAATTTTACAGTGTTCAGTTTTGATAGATTCAAAGTTGCCATTCTTTCAACTTATTGAAAGTTGAGTCATCCTACATATTGTTTTCCTGACTCTGCTTACTTTACTTTGTATCCATTCATATATTTTTTATACTTCTTTGTATTTATTATGTTTGTAACTTCACATAGCGACTCATCCCATTTCATCCATATATCACAATTTGCTAAGCTATTTCTTAATTGATGGGCATCTTCGTTATTTCCAGTTCTTTGTACCTCAAAAAGAGCTGCTAGGAACATTTTGGTGCATAGGAAGCCATTCTATTTGTTAATAATCTCCTTGGGGTCTGTGTTTAGCAGTGGATGCTTTGGATCAGAGGGTATAGACACTTAAATCACTTTATTTGCAGAATTCCAAATTGCTTTTATCGTTATCATTGAATTCAATTATGTATCTGCTATATGTCAGGCACTGTGCTAAGTTCTGGGGATCAAAGAAAGTCAAAAATTTTGTCCCTTCTCTCAAGAAACTCATTTGAATGGGGAAGACAATATTCAAACTCAAGATATATACAATATAAATGAGAGAAGCTCTCATAGGGGAGGCACAAGAAGGAGCAAATATGGGGAAAGGCTTCCTGCAGAAGGTGGGTTTGGAGCTGAGTATCTAGCTGAGGAAGTCAGGAGGGAGAGCCTTCCAAGCCTGGAAAATAGTAAGTCTTCAGACAAGGAAAAGATAGTGATGTATCTGTAGTTTAAAACATGAGCTGGTACTAATCATAATGCAATGATTCTAAATTAGCTCTAAGCCCCCAGTTCAGCAACCACTAACTGGATGGTCTCCCATTTCTGAAAAGGGACTATTCTTTCTTGTTCCCCTTCCTCTATTCTGGGAAGTAATAAGTAAATTACAGTTAAGGTGTGAGTATATTGTGCAATATATTTTATCTCTTAAAAAGCTAAGGGGCATAGTGAATATTGGCAAACAAAAAAGGCTTCCCTTACCCAGACAGCCCCAGAGAACTTGAAATAAGCAAGTAAGCCATGGCAACATTTGGCTTCCTCTCTGGATAGAGAGGGAGGAGGTGAGGAAGTTGATGTGACTTCCCAGCCCTGGCACCAGATCCATCACAGTTGGTGCTACATAGACTGGACCATCCGCCACCATGGCTCTACGCTCTGCCTTTAGCTGATGATTGGATCAGTTTTCTCCACTTGCCTCTTGGCTCTGACTGGCCTCCACCTCCTCCTTCCCAATTGTTATATAGGTCGCTTCTATCTTCCTATACCCTCAAGCCCCCTTATCAAAAGGGAGTTGGTAAAAGCTTGGGAGTCTGAGAACCGTCTGTCCTGTGGCTCGCCTTTGCCCCTCGAGTCTCGCTTGGCCAATAACTTGTCAAATAAGGAAATTAGAGTAGAGGGTCTCTTAGGTTCCTTCATGTTCTGAGCCTGTGCTTCTGTGGCTCTAAGAAAGGCCCTCTGTGGCTGGGGCCTCTTGTTCACCCAGCTGCGGGACCCTGGGGGGATGGGGTGGGGACTCTGTTGGCAGCCAGAGCCTTTCCTAAAAGCTTCAAAGGGGAATCAAGCACAGAGGGGCACAACAGTTGGCATTTCACGGCTTTTTCCTCTGAAAGGGGACACTGAGGCTATTTTTCCTCTGCAGGTTAGCGCCAGGCCTTAGTTCTCACTGCCAAGACCCTCAGGGCAGAGGGGGGGACAGGGAGGAGCCCAAGATCAGCCCCTGATCAGAAGTAGATAATGAATGTTTTGTCAACCTCCCGATGCCAGGCGTCCTCCAAGACCCTTCCGATCTGGTCCCCAATCCCTTCCCTAGTGCCTCCACCACAAGCCCCTCCACTCCAGCCAGGTGGGGCCCTAGATATACTCTGCACTTTCCCACCTCCACACAGTTCTTCCCAACTGCCTGGCTAATTCTGAATACCCCAGAGATGTTACCCCGGAGATGAGCAAACTGAAGTTCAGAGAAGTTGTGGCTCGCCCACAGGGTGACAGCTAATAATTGTTGGAGCCCAGGCTCCATCCCAGACCTCCCGGACCATGAGCCCACTGTATCAACCACCACCAAGACACACATAGTAGGGCCTTAAAAGAGCATTACTGAGTCAAGTTTGCTAAAGCAAAGACTGAATTGTTTGAGACGCTGCAGAAAAGGGCAGAGATTGATGCCCCTGGGTTCCTTCTATTTCTAAGGGTCAGGATTCTATGTACCAGGCGCAGCGGTGGGCACTGTGTGTGCACATGCATGGGAGCACACGTATGTGTGAAGGAAGTTGAGACTGGGATACAAAAATAAATAGTGGATAGTGACAAAAGAGAAACACAAAATGAATACGTGGCCCCTGCCCTCAATGAGCTTGCCATCTGCCTCTCGAGATCAGATAACGAAAGGTTTGCAGCTTGGATTCTCTGCCTCTTATTTGCACATTTGTGGAGTTGGAGACATAGGAGTGGGTTTCTTATTTTCATAGGTGCTCATCCAGCTTGAATCTGTGACCAAAGAGAGTCAAACTCAACCCGTGAGCAGGTCTGTTTGCCCTTCCTGAGCCTCAGTTTCCACTTCTGTAAATAAGAGGTTTGGACAAGATGACCCGGAGACCTGCCAATTCTAGATCCCATGGTTCTTGGATCAGTTTCCAGCCTGAGCTGCTGCTTTGCACACCTGAATGGCCTAGTGATGGAAGCTGTGATGATCACATTCCCTCCCCTGATTGAATTTTGAGAGATTGAATATTAAGAATGTGTTTGTATAGCCCAGGTAGGTCTCAGGCCAGTTCTGATTGCTGCTGTCCTGGGCAAGAGGATCCAGGCAGCCTTGGTGCACAAAAGTGGTCAATGCACAATAAGTGGCAGTGACCCAAGACAGAGATAGTTTAGAGAATAAGCTATCCCAAAGAGGTCTGGGACTCCTTGGGAAGTAACAAGTTATCCATCCCTGTTCATCTTCTAGCACAGGTGAGATGACCATCATTGGATTTGTTCCTGGGTATTGATCGACTAATTGATGGATTATTTTTTAAAATTTATTTATTTTTAAAACACATTACTTTATATATCATGTTGGGAGAGAAAAAGCAGAGCAAAAGGGAAAAACCATGGGAGAGATTAAAAAACAGAAAAAAGAAGTGAACATAGCATGTATTGATTACATTTAATCTCCTTAGTTCTCTTTCTGGATGCAGATGGCATTTTCTGTCCAAAGTCTATTGGGATTGCTTTGGGTCACTGAACCACTGAGAAGAACCAAACTTCAATGTATTCTTGGTTCTGCTTGATTCACTCAGCATCAGTTCATGTAAATCTTTCCAGGCCTTTCTAAAATAAGCTTCTTCATCATTTTTCATAAAACGGTAATATTCCATTACCTTCGTGTACCACAACTTTTTCAGTCATTTCCCAGTTGATGGGCATCTACTCATTTTCCAATTCTTTGTTACCACAAAAAGAGCTACTACAAGCATTTTTGCACATGTGGGTCCTTTTCCCTCCTTACCCTAACCCTCCTTACAAAGGGTTTCCTTGTGAGACAGACCCTGTACTGGTTCTACACATTTTGATAGCCCTTTGGGCATAGTTTCAAATTGCTCTCCAGAACGGTTGGATCAGTTCACAACTCCACCAACAATGCATTAGTGTAACTGATGGATTCTTTGGCCTCTTCACCCCTATCTTCTTCATATTCAATACCTCAGTCATCAGATCCACCTGACAAGTCTTTTCCCAGGTCCCTAGATCCAGCTGCCTATCCTAGATCCAAAGGAATGGCATGTTGGTTTCTAAATTAAGAGAGAAATAAGTAAATGATTGGGTGGCTTTGGTTAAAATTTATGATTTCATTGCATTAAGGAGTTCTTGGTGTGAACACTTATTCTATCAGTGTAGATCAGCCAGGGTTCTTGCGATTTATATTCAAAGTTACCTAGGGCATACTTACCCCGGAACACAGTCATATATATCCAGAGGAAAGGCCTGAACCCAGCTCCTGAGCACCTTATGCTTAGAATTGTTTCACTCTTTGTACTCATATTCCAGTGACAGGTGCACTGTGGGGATAAGTTACTTATCCAGGAACACACAGTCATATATGTCAAAAGGAAAGGCTTGGACCCATCTCCTGAGCTCCATATGTTTAGGATTGTTTCACTCTTTGTACTTATATTCCAGTGACAAATGCATAGTAGGCTCTTTAATAGAAAGTTGTGAATTGATTTGACTCCAAGCCAGCCATGGCTTGTGCATTTTGGAAAAAAATTACTGTTTAATTATAACATTATAATTAATATATATTTATATATAATATAATTAAATATGGCTCATCCTGGAGCCTTTGCCACTTCATCTCTCCTTGCTGCTGCCCAATAGATAGAAAACTGATCTTGGAAGCAAAACAATTGGATTCAAATCATGCTTCTGACACCTAATGGCCATGTCACCTAGGGCAGACCGATTAATCTCTCAGAGACTCCCAAGTAACTCTTGGAGACTATAAATTGAAGAGGAGGTCCTGATTGAGCAGAAACTAGCCCAAGGTTGGGGTGTCCAGTCTAGGGGATTCTCCCAAATCTCCCTGATTAATAGAAAGTCATTTCTTCATCATGTTTTCATGGCTTTAGCTGTCAGTGTGGCTTATGTTTACATTAAGAATTCACAAGCCTTGTCCAAAATTTTAAAAAAATCCAAAATCATGTTTTGTCCACAGAGTCACAGCTCCAGGAAGGTACAGTTGATGACTCTTTGAGGGGAAGCTTGGAGAAGGAGATCTTTCTTTAGCAGAGAGACCAGGAGATTTTGAGTCAGGGAGTTAGGAAGGGTTTCCTGGCTCCACTACTAGCCAAGTCACTTAATCTTCTGAGACTCAGTTTCCTTGTCTGTAAAAGAAGCTAACCAGGTAATCTCTGTTAGATCCTTGTCAGCTCTAATGCTTTTGATCTTTCACTCCTCTACTTCATTGTCCTATCCCAGCTTCTTCTAGACCTTCAATTGTTTCCAGATTGGATCATTTTTGTGCCCAATCCACATTCCAGATTGTCTACACCAACCACACCACCCCATCTCCTTCTTCAGAAGATTGGAGATGGTCCTCCCATATGGCAAAGCTGGCTTGGAAGCAGGGGGATGGACTGGAAGGCTTTCAGCTCATTCTTCTGGGCCCTGTTGTTAACTTGTGATTCTCTGATCCCAGGCCAAGTTTGCCGTGTGAGAAGAGCCTTGTGATGGGCAGGCCCATTTTCAGTGACCACCTCCTCTCCCTGCTTCTTCCTTCCAGCTTAACCCAATTATTGTGAGTCCTAAGCTTGGATTTCCCAGTTTCCTTTGCTTTGACATGCTTGGGGGCTTGTGGCTGAGAAATCTGCCCATCCTTGGATGAATCTTATAGTACTAGGAGCAGGTCCCATCTCCCAGGTATGGCTCCAGGACAGCTTCCTGAGGGGCATCACTGGGGACCAAAGCTGGCCACCAGGCCTCTACTCATTGCAATTCCATCCATCTCCTGCCCTTCCTTCCCCTTTAAAGCACTTACTGTGTGCCAGACACTCTACTGGACATGGTAACCCTGGTTTCAATTCATGAAAAATTCAGTCCTGTACACTTTTTACCCTTTCTTGCTATAGTATCTTTGTTCACAGCCTTCCTCCAGAATTGGCTCTGGCTTTCTGGTTCCCTTAGGAGACAGTGCAGTATTGTGAAAAGAAGTCAGAGGACCTGGATTCAAATCCTACCTATAGCACAGTGCCCGTGTTTCCTTAATTGTAAAAATAGGAGGTTGGATGGTCCTTAGTTTTCTGATGCACTCACCACCCCCGTGCCCTCCCTCTAGGGAGTGACCGATATGAGGCCATTGGTGTGCCAGGATCTTGGGGCACAGCAGGATTGGGAGGCTGCAGAAGCAGCTAATTCAGTTAAGTTCAAGTGTGCTTCTGTGAAGCCCCCACTGTGACTAGGGGCTACAAATGGAAAGGCAAACACCTGCCAAAGGAACTGAGCAGCTGCCTGTTCATTCAGATCCTTCCCAGACCTTGGCTTTGTCACCTACAAATGGCTGAGCCAGAGAGTTTAACTGAAGCCGCATCGCCCCAGTTTACACCTTGACTCTCTCTCCCTTCTGCTGGTTGCTGAATGATTGCCAGCATTTTAAGGGTTCTAGAGATCAAGGGAAGGCTGGGGCAGCTGGGCTGTCCCCCATATTTTGAGCATCTTTCTTTTGGTGAGCTCCTAAGACTTGGACTTTGGTTCACTTGCTCTCCCAAAGTTCAGTTTTAAGCTATGAAGACTAAGCACAAAGAATTTGGGGACACCTTGTATCGACCCTGAATCTGTTCCCCAACCTGAACCAGTGGGGTGGACATGGACAAGATGACACTAAGCCCTCCACCGTTGCCTTTCTCACTGAGTCACTTCACCCAGACTTTACTTAGGTCTCTCTGCACATAATAGGTGCTTTCCCATCTCCCCATGCTACATTCAAAGCTCAGGATAATGGGAAAAGAGCAGTGGTTCCCACTCCTGGAATGAACTCATCCCCAAAGAATGATCCAGCACATTGGAAGAGGATTGGATTAGAAGGATTGGCGTTCTCAGAGGGAAATGGGCAGCTGACTGGCATTTTCTCTGCAGGATTGGTACAAGGATTTTTTCACAGTTGGCAGTGAGGTCCGATGTTTTGTCTACATGAGGCCATCTGAAACCTTGGTCAAGGGGGACAGGCTTATGGAAAGAGGCACATCACTTGCTCGTTCACTGCCATTCAACAATCATGGAACCCAAAGATGTAGAGTTGAAAAACAAAACTTCCAAGACTATTTAGACTTTTTTACAGATGGGGAGACTGAGTTCAAATTCTGACTGACCTTGAATAATTTATTTCATTCTCTCTCTGACAGTTTCCTTACCTATAAAAGGAAGAGATTGGAGTTGACTTCCAAGGTGCTCTATATCTCTAAATCAATCCAGTTCATCCATAGGATACTATGACTAAGGCTGAATTGGATGGAAATGCCCCTGCTCTCCCTGACTTCTGGTTGTTTTCATGGCAGCACCATCTCAGCTTGTTTAGTACGAGGACTTGGGTCCAGTTAAGGGCATTTCTGGTAGGGAAGGGATTGACTTGGAAGAAGGGAGTCTTTCAGATGCCCCTGAAATTGCCCTGCTTTGGGTCACTACTGTCCTTGGAAAGCTGACCTTGGGCCTAAACATCCACTCCTTGCTGTCCAGTTTACAGAAAAAAAGATGCAAAAAACAATTAACCAATGACTTAAGATAGGATGTCACCGGGTGGGCCTTACACTGCCTTAGACAGACAGTAACTGGTTTACAGGTCATGTGGTCTGGCTTGGGATCTCCATGACCAACTCAAAGAGAGTAGACCCAGCTGCTTCTTATTACAGAGCCTGGGCTGGAAGTTGAAGGCCATTCAATGGAGGATTTTGGTCCAGACACAGTCATCTGTTCTCCACTCAGAATCAGCCTCTTTTCCCCTTCTCGGAGACTTCTCTTTCCCTCTTTCTGACCTCCTCCTCTCCCCTTGTGGTGACAACATGCCAGGCTTTGAGATCTGGAGCTGATTTCCCTCTTCTTTCCTCCCTCTGTAGAAACTGAAACTTCATTTGACCAAGCGACGAGAGCCTCGGGATACATCGTTGAGATGTAACTGTCCACCAGGTAAGGAGCAGCTGGACCGGGAAGGACATGGGGAGGAAGGGGTTCTCACAGGACTCTGGACAATGTCCTTTGTCTGTTCTATCTGCCACCAGTGTGTGTGTGTGTGTGTGTGTGTGTGTGTATGTGTATTGGGGTGGGAGTGATCCAAGCAAAAATGTGATAATCCTACAGGAATCTGATGAGGGGGGGATTTATTCATAAAGTTTATAAAAATCTTAATGGCCTCCCCAAGCTGGATGAGAGGAAGTGTGTTATATGGCTGAATTTGAAAGCAGGAGCTTTGGTTTGGATCGAAACTCTGCAATTAATTTTTTGTGTGTTCTTTTATAAGTTCTTTTCTTTGTCTGGACTCAATTTTACCATTTGTGAAAAGAAGTAGTTGGATTAAGTCATCACTAAGAATTTATGAACTCTTCAGTTATAACTTGGAGTCGTTCAGTTAAAAGAAAGAAAAGAAAAGAAAAAAATGTTCCAGTTTAGAGTTGGAGGATCTGAATTCAATCCTGGCTTTGTCATTTGCTACCTGTGTGATCTTGGGCAAATCATTAAACTTGACTGAGCCTCAGTTTCCCATCTGGGAAAAATTACCTCTGAGGTCCTTCTCACTCTGAATCATATGATCCTAAAAAGGTGAATGTGTATAATTATAGCTGACTTGAATTGCCTTTTTCCCTTCCCCCAAGCACCCCCCCCAATAAAATAGTATTTTCTTCTTTCTAATGCATTTATCCTATAGCATCCTATGGTGCCAGCAGGCTGCTGCTGTGCTGGCAACTGGCATTTGTAGTGCTTTAAAGTATACAGAGCACTTTATAAACCTGACTCTGTCTAAGTCTCAAGCGCCATATTTTTTATAATGTCTCCCCTATTCCCCCTTTCCTTTTCTCACAAAGTTTACACCTTGTCTCCCCAACAGAATATAAGCTTCTTGAGGGCAGAGATTCATTTTTTTTGTCTTTGCACCCCAGGGCATATAGAGCCTGCACACCTACTATGTGAATGGATGAAAAAGCCCTTATTAGATACCATGTATTTTGTCAGCACCAGAGACCCAAATATGTACAAGTCATCTAGATAATTCTTGCCCTTAAGATGCTAACACTCTAAAGGGAGAAGATGGCACAAAAAGGAAAGCCAGGGGGCACAGTGGGTAGAGTGCCAGTCCTGGAGTCAAGAGGACTCATCTTCTTAAGTTCAAATCTGGCCTCAGACACTTCCTAGCTGTGTGACCCTGGGCAGGACAGTTTACTCTATTTGTCTCAGTTTCCTCATCTGTAAAATGAGCTGGAAAAGGGAAATGACAAACCACTCAGGATCTTTACCAAGAAAACCCCAAATGGGATCAGAAAGAGTTGGACATGATTGAAAGCAACTGAACAATAACAGTGAAAAGGAGAGGCTGGTGGCTGAGCACATGCTGAGCAGGCCAGAAGCGACAGGATCTGGAGCAAGAGAAAATGAAAGCTTTCCTCTCAGAGCCCAAATCCCAGGTGACCAATAATGCTTGTTGACTGATGGAGGCAGCGCCTGATATTATTATCCCCATGTTACAAATAAGGAAACTGAGGCTCATAAAAGATCATCGATTTGCCTTAGCCAGTAAGTAGCAGAGACAGGATCTGAACCGACTCCAAGTGTAGGCTTCTGTTCCCAGTCCCTGTGTTTCATCCTCTGGCTGAACTTTGAGCTCCATAAGGACAGGGACCTTTTTTATCCAAACTCTACATAACCCCAAGTAAATGCTCCACTGAATTGATCTAAGCTTCCCCTTTCAGGAACGTAGACTTCCATAGAAAACAGCCAGGGACAGTGGAAAGAGAAGGCGAGGAAATATTAGTCTCCACTCCACCACTAACAGGCCTGGAATCGAGAACGTGGCAATCATGATTCCTGAAATTAAAAATATCTTGTATAGATAAACAGTGGAAGGTACAAATAAGCCATGTAACGCTTACATTGGCATAAATAAGGCATATAATATGTAAAAAAAGGATTATTATAGAGGGGAGAGGCAGAGGTCCACCCAAACTCAAATTGTCTCCCCACCCACCAATGACCTAGGTTTTCCCACCCATACTGCTAGTCAAGAAGGGCAAGCAAAAAAAAATTGGTGGGGGGAGAATAAAAAATTAAAAAGTTTGATTATCGTGGATGCAGCAGCTTATTATAGTGGAAGAGCTCTGGTCTGAGGGTTAGAAAACCCGGCTTGTGGTCTAGCCTCTGCTTCTTGATACTAGAGCCATGCAAAGACAGCTGCACTTGACTTTGGACAAGTCATTTACCCCCTGGACTTCCTTTTCCTCATCTGTAAAATGAGAGGTTGACCTTTAAGGCCCTGACCAACTCTGAATATATGTGTACTGTCCAGGACCACCTCTTCCCCTACTCATAGGGCAGGGCCCCCCAGAAAAGGCTTCCTCTGTTCAAGATTCTCTGTCAGTCAGCATTTACTCAAACCATATTTCATGAGCCTCCACTGGCATATTATTTACCTTTTATAGTCAAACCAGAGGTCACCATTCAGTCAAAGGAAAGACTCATGCATAAGGATACGGAAATGCATGCTGGGAGCTTGTGGCTGGGGTACCCACTTCAAGGAACCACCCAAATTTCCTATATGAAGGGGCCACCGGGTCTCCTAGGGATGTAACTGGGCTGCTCCCACCAGGCCTGCTACGTATTCGTCTCTGACATTTGCCTAGGCTCCATCCACTGAATACATGGTCACGGCTGGTCCTACCAGCTCCGGTATCATTACTTTTTCATGAGAAGAGTCGGCTCGTTATGCTCTTTTTACAAAGCAGCCACATCTGCCTCAGTCATAGGACCCAAGCAGCCCTCCCTAGGGGGAAAATCCCTTCTGGGCTTTACAGAGGAAGCTATCCTATTCCCTTCGGAGTCCCGGATAAGAGACTTCTCATATCCCAGGAAGCTTTTTTTTTGTCTCGAGTGCCGCCCTTGTTATAACAAAGAACAGAGCCATGCTTGGTTCTTTAGAACATATAGCCGAAACACTCCAAACTTTTTATCTAGTTGATGCTCTTCTCCTTTTCCTCCTCCTCCTCCATTTCTTCTGCCTTCTCCTCCTCCTCCTCCCCTTCTTCCATCTTCCTCTTCTTCTTCTCCTCAACCCCCATTTCTTCTGCCTCCCTCCTCCTCCTCCCTTCTTCCTCCTCCTCCTCCATTTCTTCTGCCTTCTCCTCCTCCTCCCTTCTTCCTCTTTTCTTCTTCCTTCTTCCTCCTTCCTCCTTCTTCCTCCTTCCTTCTTCTTCCTCTTTCCTCCTCCTCCTTTTTTCTCCACTTCTTTCACCTCTTTCTTCTCCTCCTCCTCCTTTTCTTCCTTCTTCTGATTCTTCTTTTTTTCCTCTCCCTCCTCCTCCTCCTTCCTCTGATTCTTCTTCTTTTCCTCTTTCTCTTCCTCCTCCTTCCTTCTCTTCTTTCTCCTCCTCCTTATCCTGAATTTCTTGGCTTTAGGTCTCTAAGACCAAAGTTGCCCTACCATGGGCTGACCATTCCCTCTGCCTCTTGATTTCAGTCTCCAAAGTCTAGCCTCTGGCTTTTCTTCATCCTCATGTGCCTAGAGATTCTTCACCCAATAACTGCCCAAGAGAATCATATTCTCCTAATTTTTCCATTTCAAATGTCATCTTCTCTTCGGGCGAACAAGTAGATATGGAAAAGGCACAAACAGGGAGCAAAGCCCCACCAGGCCCAGTCACAATCTCTCCTACCTGCCATATTCCTGTCCTTTCATGTGGAGATTCAGACAGCCAAAGCTTCTCACAGCTTGAAATCGCCCTCACGTGTGGCGCTGGGAGTCCCTCCCTGGGCTCATTTTCTTCCCTCTGTGAAATGAGAGGCTTGAATAAGTTAGAAAGGCTTGAGGGCCAAGTTGAGGTGAGAGGATGAGCCCTTCTTAAAAGCCCACTGACTGCTCATTCTCTTATCCCATTCTGAGCCCTTCTCTCTACCCACAGCTCAGACCCTTTGTCACCTCTTCCCTGAACTACTGACGGAGCTTCCGAATCGGTGTCCCCGGCCATTCCATCTACTCAGCTGCCAAAAGAGTTTTCCCAAAGTGCAGGTCACTCCTCTAAATAAATAAACTTCAGTAGCTCTCTGTCACCTTTAGAAGCAAATATAACTCCTCTGTTTTGCTTTGAAGGCCCTTCACAGCCATGGCCCACCCCAGTTTAACAGCCCCATCGTACGTTACTCTCCTTCCCAAACTCTGCCCTCCATCCAAACAAGCCTTCTCTTCATCCCTTACACACTTCCTCCATCTCCAAGCTTTTGTCCTGTATCCTCCATCCTCATCTCTGCCTCATATAAATCCCCTCTTCTTGCATGATCAGCTCAAGCACAATCGCCAATTCCCAGTGTTCCCTTCCCCCTCTCTGACCTTGTATCTAATTAACCTATTTTCACTTTGTTTTCATCATTTGGTCATTTCACTCGCGTCCAACTCTTTGGGGTTTTCTTGGCAAAGATTCCATTGGCCATTTCCTTATCTATCTCATTTTACAACTGAGGAAACTGAGGCAAACAGGGCAAAGTGGTTTGCCCAGGCGCCCAGCTAGTAAGTGTCTGAGGCCAGATTTTAATTTGGGTCTTCTCGACTCCAGGCCTGGTGCTATATCCCCTACACTACCTAGCTATCCAGTCTTTTTTATTTTATACCCAGTTTTATATGTCCATATTGTCTCACCCAATGGCAAGGAAACTCTTTGGGAGCAGGGATTGTTTCTTTTTCTTTCATATCCCCATCACCTAGTATACTGAAGGTGTTTAATAAATGCTTGTCCAAAATAAATAAATAAATGCTTGTCGATTGATTGCCATAAGGTATGATAGAAGGAGCAATGGATCTAGAGTCAGAGGCCCTTGTTAAAATTTCAGAGTCCCACCTGTCTGACTTTGGAGAAGTCAATCCATCTCTCTGAGTCTCAGTTTCCTCATTTGTAAAGTGAGGAAGTTAGATTCAGTGACCACTAGAATGCATTCAGCTCTAACTTTCCAGTCCTAGGATTAAATGTGGATGATTTGGGGAATGAAATGTAGAAGAAAGAGATCCAGAAGCTCAGGTTCTGCCAGGGCCAGAATTGAGTTGTTCTCTGCCAGCCTCTGGGATTGGTGCCCCAAGGCACCAGGAATGGGGGAGATGGGTTTTTGTAGGATGGGGCTGCTCCCGAATCAGAGGGTTGTCTGCTCCTTTAAGGCTTCCAGCTGAAGCCAGTTAGAAATGGGTCATCTGGGTTAATTAAAAGGGTGTATGGAAACCCTGGGAAACTCCCTCCCACCAGGCACAGGAGATTGGGCTCTGGGGGCTGGGAAAGAGGATCTGGAGGTTAATGAGATGATACTTGGCTCTCAAACAAAAAGAAAGAGGGGGAGTCCTAGGGGAAGGACCATTTGCTGGATGAATCTGAATGCCCCCGGGGAAGTCGTGGGCTGTGAGAAGAGTTTGGGAGGACCCACAGGTCTCACCTTCTGATCCACCATGGAAGTGATTGTGTCTGGGGCTCTCAGCTGGAAAGAGTTAATCAGGCAGCAGGAGAGCTGGAGGAAATTTCAGAGCTCATCAGGTCCGACCTGCTCCTTTTACAGAGAGAGCAACTGAGGTCCAGATTGGAGAAGGGGCTCAGCCCTGTGGCCCAGCGAATGAGCAACAGCCTGGGATTCAAGGCTTGGGCCGTTAGCACACAGGGGCCTCTTTTATTACACCCCATTGCTTCCTTGGCATGCGGGGGAAACCCAAAACTTGTGTTTTTAGAGATGAGCCAAGTGGAAGAACTTGGAGAATGGATGAATGAGGGAGGTGGGGGAAAGACTTTTACCCAGAATTACAATTGAAGGAGGAAACACAGAACTAGAGAGGGGACTGGATCAGCATGAGACTGGGAACAATCCGATTTAACAAATGTCTTTAACGTTTTTTACTGTGGGGAGAGCATGGTTCTCTGTAACTGGAGTACCAAAATAGAAAGCACCAATGCTTGCCCTCAAGAAGCTTAACTTTTGTGGGCTTTTGCCTACAAACTACAGGGATAACAACATGCTGTGGTGGGGAGCACTGGGCCAAGAATCAGAGAACCCCATTTTGTAGCTGGGCATCCTGGGACAAAATACCTAGTAAAGTGAGCCTCCGCTTTCTGCTCAGCAAATGGAGAAGACTCAGTATTAGAATAAAACAGCAGTATGATGGAATGGCTAGGGGCCAGTCTGCAGCAGAGGGACCCTGGGGTTCCTTTTAGCTATAACCAAATGGCTGAGAAGATGATATTAAGATCCTGTGAGTTTCCTCACTTGGGATGTTCCACACAGAAGAAGTCTATTCCAACCCTTAATTATATTTGTTATTTCACTTGGTTTTATAATGAAGTTCACTTAAGATGACACTGAAAATAAGATGGGATATTAGCTGTTATCTAAAAGAGAAAGCTGGGGGCAGAGATTCAAGAAAGAACCCTTTGGAAAGGTTTTGCCAGACTAGAGGCTCCCACTGGGGGAGAGAAAGAGAGAGATAGAGACAGACAAGAGAGAGACAGAAAGAGAAAAATAGAGGCAGAGAGAGACACAGATAGAGACAGACAGAGCCAGGGGAGGGGGAGGGGAAGAAAGGGGCCCGCCTGCCTGATAGATGTCGGGCCAGTCTGCTCTAGCTGATTTAATTTGCTTACAGTGGCAGGAAGGCTCACTAACAAGGAGACACTGGATCTGGCCCTTTGAGCCTGCTCCTCTCCCACCCCCAGGGGCCCATAGAGAGCTGTTGTATTTCCTCCTTCCCTGCCCCCCACCAGGTTTCTTGAGGACAGCTTTTGAACCTTGCTGATCTTTGTGGAAATATCAGAGAGGAAGGAGAGGGGGAGGAGATGCTGCCGGTACCTTCGAGCAGGCCAGCCCAGAGGAAACTGTGAAGTGCCAGCAAAGAGACCTGGAAGTGACCTTAGAGAAAATGTAGTCCAACTATCTCATTTTACAGATGAGGAAACTGAGGCTCAGGGCATCCCTTCTTCCCCATCTACCCAGTAACCTCAGCTCCCCATGGTACCTCCGTGCCCAGAATCTCAGGGTGTCCCTTCTGAGCTTGCCTAAGCCAATCCGGGTTCCCCCTCCTGACTGTGTCTGATGCTTGGGACCACAGCTGTCACTAGTGATTTTTTTCAACTAGGGCTTGAACTACCTGTGGGACATCTCCAGGTTGCTGCTGGGCTGAGCTGGAGGGGAAAAAAACCCACCTGAGTTACTGGTGATGAAGAGGAAGTAATTTTTGCCAACCAGA
>JAJPUD010017237.1:0-31814 GCA_023553655.1 Myrmecobius fasciatus | reverse complement strand
GCCACTCAAATACATAAAGATAGTTATTATGTGCATGCATACATTCACACACACACTCACACAGAGTATTCTTTTCAGATTATATATTAAAATTCATCTAGGTGATATAATGGATAGAGTGCTGGGCCTGAAATCAGAAAGTTCTGAGTTCAAACCAACTTTCCAACACTTACTAGCTGATCTTGGACAAGTCATTCAATCTCTTTTAGCCTTTGTTTTTTCAACTGTTTAAAAAAAACCACACACAATAATACCTACCTCCCAGGATTATTATAAGGATCAAATAATAATGCAAAGTATTTATCACACTGCCTGACTCATAATAGGTGCTATATAAATGTTATATAATGTTTGTAAAGTATCTATCAGGGTGTCTGGCACTTAGTTACTATATAAATGTTACTGATTGTTATCATTATTGTAAAGTATCTAGCACAGTGTCTGGCACATAATAGGTGCTATATGGATGTTATCTATTATTATCATTATTGTGAAGTATCTAACAGTATTTAGCACATAGTAGGTACTATATAAATGTTAACTATTATCATTATTGTAAAGTATCTAGCACAGTGTCTGGCATGTAGTAGGTGCTATGTAAATGTTAGCTATTATTATTATTATAAAGTATTTAGCAGTGTCTGACACATAGTAGATACTATGCAAACATACATACATTAATAAGCTTATTATATTATATTGCATTATATTGTATTGAGTACAACATAGTCTGAACTTCTACAGACATTCTATTTAGTCTCTTGAATTACTCTTAGGAATCTAAGTCAATGCAGCATGTCTTTCAAGGGCCTCTACATTTCAAGTCTTATTCTTGATTGTGAAATAAAAGAAATTCCCTGGAATTGGTAGTGTACTCAGGTACATTTCTAGCCTTCTAAAATCACAACTCAAAGAGGCATCCTCTCAGACCATCTATCTCCAGTCTTAGCTAACAGCCTTGCATTGATGTTTTCCAAGATATCTTACATTAAAAAAGTATGATTATTTCTAAAATTTCTCCTCGAGAGTAATCCAACACACTTCATGGTCTGCTTTCTTAGTAAAAGAGAGGGAGAACAGGTTTATTCCTAAACCTAAACTTCTTTTATCCAAAAAACAGCTTACCTCAATCTGGTAAGGAAAGGTTTGCTAGATTGATCTGTATACATATATATATATATACATATATATATATATATATATATCTGTATGTAGATATATCCATATAAAAGAGTGTGCATACACATATATGTATATATACAAAAATATAAATTTATTTAATTTGTACATAAATGTATCTATATTAAGACTAGACCTGAAATATAATCAGTGTATAAAATTTCCTTCTACCAATGACGACAAGGATATGTTCTGCTACCAACAGTCTTAGAGAGTTGCAGAGGGTTCCAAGAGATTAAAGGACTTCCCTAAAGTCTGAATGTGTCAAAGGTGGGATTTGAACCCATGTTTTTCTTGTTCTGAGGCCACCATTCTCTATACATAGTACCAGACTCCTTCTTTCCAGAATTTTTCTCATAACAAGACTATTCCCCACCCCCACAGCATCTCACAAAGACAAAAGCACAAAAGGGTTGTGATCTGTATTAGTGGACAGAGTACCTACACTAACAAAATAAGAGCTCCTTGAAGTATGGAATTCAAAACAGCTTTTTTGAATTCTTATTTAAGTATCTCTCCTTTTCAAGCAAAGATACATTCCCTTTGTTTGGTTAGGTGGGCTAGACTTGCATGTCATATACATAAAATTTGAAGCACATCATTCTTTTATTAAACCTTTGGTGCTTCAATTTTTTTTTTGCAATATGTACCTCCAATATAACTAATTCAAAAGAGAAACTCTGTTCAAGGCCTCATCATCTACATTATCCCCAAAGCTTAATTGCATGCTTCTCATATGAAAGGGCCCTGGGCTACAAACTGGAAAATCACCAAAATGTGTTCCTTCTGCCCACTTTGTAAATCCCCAAATGATAGTATAATATTACCTGTGGAACATCTTTCTTATTTCAGCTATAATTCACTTCAAATAATTCTTCATCAAACTTTAGCACAACCCTAAAACATATTTTTGCATGTATTATACCTATTTTACTAAGCTCTCCCATGGAGCCCAGAAACATTGTTCCTGTATCTGAAGGAGTCAAAAGGAATGTTACACAAGAATCACTCACTTTATAGAAATTATTTTAAAATAAAGGAACTGAGCCAAAGAGAGATTCAGTAAGCCATCCTGTTAATTAGGAGAAGGGGAAAAAACCCTGGGTATAAAATTGCTGGTTTGTGTAAAGAAGTGACTGATCTTAGGCAGAAAAATTTTGATTTGCCTTTTAAAATTCATTCAGGCAGGTCTAAATCTTTCTCTGGCTCATACTTTCAATTTTCCAAGTGATCTTAAAGGTGCTGCGGCAAATTCCAAATCCATCTATTGATTGTAGCCTATTAATGAAATAAATGCATTACCACCATAATGGTAAGAAAAATAAATATTTAATTGTAAAGTCTTTAGCCATATTTGTGTTTCCAGACTTTTAGAAATCCTGGGGGTTTGTGTATATGTGCATGTGTATTATCTTCATCTTAGTTTGAACTTACACCAAGCACACATGACAAGATTTTGTGGAAGAAGCAGATGGATATTAATACCCCTTGATAGAAAACCTGGATTCCTTGATGAGAAAAAAAAGAGAGAGTACTCATGTTTCTACTGGATATAATAACTGCAGAGTGATGCCACTCATCGGATTTCTAAGGCACAGTTCTATCCATAATTAATTAAATCTTCTCCATGGGAAAGTAAGGAAATAGCTACAAGATTAATGTCTCAGAGATCCTTTTCCCCCAAACTGACACGTGGTGGATAAAAAAAAACCTCACTAAAATGTTCTGTTAAAAATTTAAACTAATAATCCAATTTTGTAACATCTTCTATTTTGCTAATGTAAAGGAATATGAATCCATCTATAGGTTCTTCGGGCAATTTAATTAATTATTGAGTTCGACAAAGATTTATTGTGAGTTGGAAAGTATGCAATTCTAGTCAAACAAGAAGAAAAATTACATAGTGTCTTCAAGGGATTTGAAGTCTTACAGATAAGCAGTTAAAAACTTTTAAATACAGAATGTTAAAATGGTCTTTCGTTCAATTTCACAGGAAACAAGATACAGTCCTCATCTCTACAAATATAAGGTTTTTGGCTATTGTGGTTTTTTTGTCTCCATCAGTGATTTCATCAGTGTATGGGAAATTCTAGGAGAGGAAACTCTCTCCATCAATGCAGATCTGCAACTATTCAGCAACCTACAGGTAAAGATTGGTCTGAACCCTGAGAGATCAAGCAATTTGTCTCATGTTATATGTGTCACAGAAAAGACTTCTATCCAAGGCTTCCCAACTTTCAAGGTGAATCTTTCTATCTGCTATGTTACACTGCCTCTCACTGATTTAAACTCACAAATTCAGAAGAATTAAGGGAAATCTTTTCTGAATAAGTGAAAAGTATGATGTACAAAATTTGTTTACAATAGAGATTTAAAGAAACACAACTATTATCATTTGAGTATATTCTCTTACTAAATTGGGGTAAATATTGCTTAGTAGGATAAGTAAATGAATGAATGATGTGCTAAGCACTAGGTTAAGTGCTGAGGAACAGTAATAGAAAAATGAACTAGTCCTTGCTTTCGAGGACCTCCCATTCTATGTGTGTGGTGTGTATTTATTTAAAACTTAAATAGAAAATAGAAAAAAAATTGTCATGTGCACAGTAGAACATAGCAGAGGATTCAAAATATAAAACAATAAATGTCCATTTCAAGAAAGTATATATAAATACTACACAGTGTTCAGAACTGTCATTTGCTTCTTTGCAAGTTTTCTTTTGTTCTCTAATGTGTACTTTTTACTTTAGGCTTTTTCCCCTTGCTTATGCCACATATCCCCTAAGCAGGTGGGGACCTCATATTAAAAAGGGGGCAGACAATACCCAATAGACAATAGTTCAGTCTTAAGCCAGATGGGAGTACAAAATGCGTAAGGTCCAATGACCTTTAAGGTGTAACAGAATAACATATTAAGGCCCAGTATTCTTAGGCACAAGGGGAGGGAAAGAAAGTTGACAATGCCCAAGATTCTGGTAGACACAGTAGCAGGGCCATTTCTAATGATTTATAAAAATGGTTTTGTCAGTGAAAAAAATAGAGAAAAACCAATTAATTTAGACTAGGAAAAGAAGAATTAGAAACAATAAAACTTAATAAAATGGATAACTTGATAAAGTGAAAAACTTAAATTATGTGGGGAAAAGCTCTTTATTTGATAAAAACTGCTGGGGAAAGTGGAAAGCAATGTGGCAGAAAGAAGACTTAGAAATTAGACTTCCATATGCCACCATACATTCTAAATATATACATGACCTTAATGTTAAATATCATATTATTAGAAAGAAGAGAGAGAGATTATATCCTCACAACTATAGGTAGATCTTTAATGCTTATTAAATATCTATATGAACTGATGCAGAGTGAAGTAAGCAGAGCCACATAAATAACATACACAGTAACTACAACAATGTAAATGGAAAGAATGGTAACACACCAAAAATCAAAAGTAAAGGGAATAAAATTAAAGGTCATGACCAAAATAAAGAGATATCCCAGCATACCCCTTTGTGGAGGTGAGAGATGAACAGATATTACATAATGCACATATCTTAGGGCATTTTTCCAATGAACCAATCAGTTGCACTGATTTTTTTTTTCCTCTCTAAAAAAACAAAACAAAACAAAACGATTTGTTATATGACATGGCTGTCTGGAAGGGGTAAAGGAAAGATACTTGGGATAACTATGATGATGAAAGAAACAGAAGACATCAATAAAAACTTATTTTGAAAAAAAAATAATGACATAAAAATTCGTTTCAAAGCACTATCTTAGTGCTTGTGTCTGTTCACATTGTAATTGATTGTTGGTATGTAAGTGGATACTTTTCCAAAGTATTTGAAAACTACTTTCTTAGTAAATATTCTCCTCATAATCTTCTTTACAGGCAGCCTGGCATAGTAGATAGCCACCCTGAAGAAACAAATGGCCAAATTCAGAGAAAAAACCTGAGTTCAATTTATGATTTTGGAATGCACTGGCAATGTAACCACGGGCAAGTCACATAACCATTCAGTCACTCTCTTAGGAAAATTTCTACAACTAAGTTGCATACAAATTTTGGATCTGCATTCATAGAGAAAGATTATTCACAGAGATTTTCTCATAATGAATGAAATTATAGATCTAGTCCCCCCATACACACACACACAAAATCTTACTTATGTTATTACTTGACTAAAAAATCCATTACTTCTTTCAAATTTACTTTCTTGATAGCTCAAATGTAAATTTCAGCTTTCTCCAGTGGCAGGAAGATCACTTCATACTTGGATTATTGCAATAACTTTCTGGTTTCTCTACCTACCTCAAGTACCTCTTTACTGTGTAGATCTTTAAATAGATCTAGCTAAAGCTGAGGTCTAACCATATCAGCCCCAGTCTCTGTTCCCCATTCATCTTATCACCTCCAGGATCAAATACAAAATTCTCTATTGGTTTTTCAAGCCTTTTATACTTTGGCTACTTCCTACCCAAATCACTGTGGCTCTCTAGATTAGCCAACAATAAATTCCAATAAGTTCCAAGCTACTTGGTCTTTGTTTTGACTCTGATTGCCTCCAGTGATTGTAAATAGCAATTGTTGCTGTTTTGGCCAGAAATTCTGAAAGTCTTCCCCTTTTAGATTCTTTTTTTTTTTTTTGACTGCTAAAAAAGGTCATTCCCTTTCTTTCTTACCTAACCTTCATCACTTATAGGCAGTTACCTCAGTCAAACTGAGACCTGTTTAAAAAAAACAAAAACAAAAACAGCTTCAAAAGGCTAAAAGGTCTCCTACCGCACCTGGAGCAATCTCCAGTTGTTCCAACCTACATCTGGCCATTGGACCAAGATGGCTCTGGAGGGGAAAGTAAAGCAGATGACCTTGCACAGCTCTCCCTCACTTAAATCCAAGTCACCTCTTGATGTCATTGTCATCTTCAAGAACAAGGACAAACAACAATAGCAACTTTCACATACTCATGCAATGACACTGGTCTCCATGTTATTCCTCACACATGACACTCCCTCTCTCAACTTCTCTTTCAAATCCCAACCAAAATCCCACCTTTTACAGGAAACTTTCCCTGATCCCTCTTCATTCTAATACCTTCCCTCTATTGATCATTTCCATTTTATCTTATATATAACTTGTTTGTGCATAATTATTTTTATGTTGACTCTCTCATTAGAGAGTGAGAATCTTCAGAACAGAAATTGTCTTTTTGTTTTGTCTTCTTAGCTTTCTTTGTATCCCCAGAGCTTAATACAATGTCAAACAGGCATATAGTAGGTGCTTGGAGTCAGAAGACATGGATTTGAGTTCCAACTCTGTTACTTACTATCTATAGAACTTTGGATAAGTCATACAACATTCTTTGCTGATCTGCAAAATGAGGGGATTAGACTAAATGACCTCTTAACTCTCTTCTAGTTCAAGCCTTATGATCCTTTCTTCTTAAATTCTAAGTGAGTGAAATAAAAATGAATTAACTTCTACTGCACCAAATAATCACTATGCAATGTCATGTGTTGAGCAAGAATACAATTACTCATATCAAACACACACACATACACATACACATGCACACATACAAAACACATGCTGTAGAATCCTGACAAGAAGACTGCACAACCTTTATCATGATTTCAGTGCATTGAAATGAAAAACAAAAAAAAAAAATACCCTAACCTAAAGTTCCCTGTGCACACAAATAGAATCGTCTTTTGACTAACACACACAATTCTGTACAACCATCTCTATGCCGTAGCCAAAAGCCCACACTAAACATACTTATCGTTTCCCTAAATCCAACTCCCCTCTGCACTTTGTCTTCTATCAATCCATTCATCATCTGCTGAAGCACAAAAACTTGAAACGTTAGATAATCCTTGAGGCTTCCCTTCTTTACTTCCTCCCTAGTCATTCGTTTCATTAGTCACCAAGTCACATTAATTCTTCCTTCATAATGTTTCTCATAGTGTGTGCTGATAAGTGATTAGCAAACAGTTCTTAAAAAAATGGACATGTGATATGCTTTTTAATTCAATCCAAATTATTAAGATTTTCTTTAATCAAGCCTGTTTTATAATGTTTATGGATTTCTGAGGTGTAAATAATTACACTGAAACTTTAAGTCTCCACTCTTGGGCACTTTTCAAACTGGCCTGCAGCATACCTGCTTATATAACTCTTCTATACCATTCCCATTGCCTCTATCCTAATCTGGATCCTAATCCTTATTTTTAAACTATTTCAATAATTTTCTAATCTCCAAACACTATACTACTTGTATACTACTACTATAATATTATTACCCTTGTAGGTATACTACTTGTGTGCCTACTAGTATAGTACTTGTGGGTAATAAATTTCAAATCTATAACCAAAATTCTTTTTTTAAACTTTAAATGCAAGTGCTACTTTACCTGTTATTCTTTTCCTCCAATAACTATTACTGACTTAATCTTTTACCAAAAATTTATAGATCTGCTATACTTCCACATTTCTATTGAAATTATCACCATCCTCCTGTTCACCCACATATATTAACTCATATAATTTGTCAACTTAGGTATTTGATTCTTTTCTCTTCTCCATAGCTCAGTCCCTTAGTCCCATTCAGGAAGATAAGTCTTCCTGACTTCAGGCCCAACACTTTCTCCACTGTATTACTTAGCTACCCCAGTCCCATGCTAGTGGACTCCTAAAATATTCACATTATAAGTCTACCTTTACTCTCATTCCCTTTCCAATCTATCTTATATCACCATAAGACTAATCTTTCCTTCAACATTGAAATGATCAAATATTTCTTAGCTCAAAAATCTTTAATGGCTCCCCATCCTAGATGGTGAATAGTGCTTGGCCTGGAGTGAGGAAGACATCTTCCTGAGTTCAAATCTGCCCTCAGATATTGCTAGCTGTGTGAACCTGTGCATGTTTTTTAACCCTGATGATCTCAGTTCCTCATCTGTAAAATGAGCTAGAGAAGGAAATGTCAAACCAATCCAATGTCTTTGCCAAGAAAATCCCAAAGAGGGTCACAAAGAGCGGAATATGACTGAAAAATGACAACAATAACTTCCTGACTCTGGGTACAGCTTTCAATCTACTTTGCCACCAGCTGTTCAATATTCTAAAAGCAAAATGTACAAATTTTTAAAAAGGCATGGATTTGGGGTCAAATGTCTGATGTATGAAACCTACCTTTGTTATAACCTTGTGCATAACCTTGAATAAAATCACTTAACTTCCTTGGATCATAGTTTCCTCATCTATAAAAATGAGGGAGTTGGACTAAAATTCCCTGAGGTGCCTTGAAGTTCTAACATATTGTGGTTATACATCAAAGCATTTCTTAAACTGTAAAGCCTTATATCAAAGGAAGATATGATGGCAAAAAACAACAAATTGAATGAGAAATCCTGACCAACAGAAATATTAAAAAGTCCTTCTCAATTTAGAAATCTACTCATTTAATAACAACATTGTCCTTTCCATGGGATATTTATAAACAACTAATATATAATGTTAAGTATTCTTCATATTTTTTTTTAATTATGTGGCAACCGAGACCTCTTTTGGAAGCAATAGAGAAAGATCACAAAAGGTTTTTTCTTTTTTTCATGGAAAAAAAATTTGCAACTCTGAGCTGTAGGCAAACTATAATTCCAAGCCAAAATGAAATGAATTATTATGTAGAGGAAAGAAAGGAGATGGAAGGAATCATAAAAGCTGAGTTTTGTCTCCTTCAAACCCCCTGCCCCACCATCTTTCCACCCAATATATTTTTATTGGACACAACTGAAAGAAATATATTTGGCAAATAAAGTACCTACTAGAACATTCTGGCCTACTTCATGCTGCTTCCATGTTATTGCTTTGACCTGTGCCATGTAGCTCCATTTTAAGTGGTTAATGGGGTCCATTGGAATAGCCCTTATTGTGAATGAAATTGGAATGATCACACAGACACATGCGGCACTAACCCCAAACAGCTGACAATCACAGCCAATAGCATGTGCTCAGCAATCAGCAACATCTTTCCTACAGATGTAGGGGAAGCCAGCTGTGCCAATTATGCTGTAATGATGAGAAGAAGGATGCTAGCTGGGGAATTCTCATTTCATGTCTTGTTTAGGAAAGAACCCCTTAAAGTGTGCAGTATGCCATATATATCGCAGCCTCCTGTCACTGCTTTTGGCCCAAGTGAGATTCCTTTGGACTATAGAGATCACTCTCTGTGATCTTAGACCAGAGTGGATACAAATTGCCACGTATGAAGCCCACAATTCTTGAATATTCACATCTTCACAGATCCATTCAACTCAATTAATTTATTAAGTGTTTAATGTGCCAGGTGCTGAGAGTGATGTCAAGTTTAACTAAGACACAGATACTGCCTTCTAGTAGTTGATGGAATGTTATTGTTCATTTTTGAAGATGACCATGATATTAGGAAAGTGATACTATAACATGCAAGTGAATTGGATTGAAGAGAGGAAGGGCTGTGCAAGGTTACCAGTCTTACTTTCTCCTCCAGAGCTATCTGAAAGATAGGGTATAAATAAGCAATATGGTACAAATAGGAATATAGGGTATAAATAGGAAATAAGTAAGGGAAGGCACTGGAATTGAGAGGCTGGAGAAGGCTTCCTATAAAAGGTAGGATTATATATAAAATAAGAGAAAATAGATGATCATGAAAGTCTTTTCTGGATCTAAAACTATAACTCTATTATCCTATCATTTGGGATTTAAAATAATACATAAGTGCATGAAGAGGGGTATCCAAATAATGTTCTTTGAGTTCTGAAGTAGGATAAATCATTACTGATCAGGAGACTTAGGAGACATGATGGAAGTGGTGGCCTTTAAATTAAGTTTAAAAGAAATCAATGAACAGAATGAGAGAAGAGAATATTAGAGATGGTGAATAAGACTTAAGTAGGCCCAGGTTAAATTTCCTGTCCATTTTCTTGAATTGACATAACCCTGAAGTTACTGCATCCAATCAGAAAGACCAAGTTATAACAACACGCAATATTTTTCCCTTATAAAAGAACCTACTTGCACCCCATTTTTTGTGGGTTCATTAATAATTAACTGCCTGCCTTATGACTGCAAGTTAACTTTGTCTGCCTTATAAGATCTTTCCCCTTGTTTTAGCTAATTTATTAAGAATTTGCCATGCATTATATAGCATCTTCCCCCTTAATGAAGTCTTCCCCTTTATTAATTGTCTTTCCCTTTGTTAATTGCTAAAAACCCCACATGGAAATTAAGCCACTGTCAGCAGCATAATAAAATCTTTGCCTCTTGATTTGGAGATGTTCTAAGCCTACAAATTCTTTTGAGATACCTCTAACACCAGCCCAAAACACCAATATACTTTCGGGATCCCAACTCCCAAATTGCAATATAAAATGTAAAAACACTGCATGGAGGTAGGAAAGTAAGAGTATCAGAGATGTCAAATAACCAAGTTCATGGTGGGGAGTACCATTGAACTTGATTTGATAGGGAACCCTTAAAGGGTTTTGAGCAGATGAATAAAATGATCAGAAAAAATAAGTATAGCAGTGATTTGGGCTAAATTCAGAGGATGCTTCAATGACTGAGTAACAACTAAGTTTCACACCTACCTAAGAAGAATAGTTAAAATAAGATGCTTGGTTTCCTTGCCTCCCACACATAAGTTTCTCCCCAGTCTAAACTTATCCTTCTCTCCCCACCTCTCCCATGCCCCATCATCCCACAAATACACACGTAACTTCCTCAGCAATGACTTCGTGCTATCCTAGGGTCTCCAATGTCATACTTCCACCATGTAACTGAATTAAGAAAGTATTTCTTTTCAAATGTCATGGATACAAACATTGCTAAGAATAAAGGAAGACCAGTTGGAAACCTATTGTCATAATCCAGGTGAATCAAGCCCTGCCCTAGACTGGTAACATTGGTATAAGCCTTGAGTTTTCAAGCCACTTCCTTAAAAATACTCCCAATGTTTTTGAACATTTATCCATGAATGGAAGGTGACAGAGAAGTAAAAGTCTTAAACTTTCAGTTGACCAGAAACTTAATTTGCTTTCCTCATTTTTTCTTTTAGAGGAAAGAGGTAGCAACAATTGAAATCAAGGATTTCACTAACAAAGCACCTTACAGGATTAATGCTGGTGCTGGTGTTAGCACAAATTCAGTCTAAGATTCTACATGTATAGCTCTGTACCATGATAACTGATATTTAGAAACATGAGAAATCCAGGGTCCTATAGTTTTTTTTATCAAAGCATATATATGTATGTGTATGTGTCTGTGTCTGTATGGATACATATATGTATATATCTATATATCTGTGACAAATATCTGTGTATATGTGTGTGTAGATGTTCAGTCATTTCTTTAGTTATGTTCAACTCTTTATTATGCCATCTGGAATCACTTGGCAAAACACTGGAGTGGTTTGCCAATTCCTTTCTCTGCTCATTTTACAGAGAAGGAAACTAAGGCAGACAGTTAAGTGAGTTGCTCAGGATCATATACCTAGTAAATGTCTGAGGCTGTACTTGAATTCAGATCTTCCTGATTGCAGGGCCACATCTACTGTATCTCCTAGTTTCCCCTCTGTATGTATACAGATAGGTCATAAATAAGAAAGAAAGGAAGCATTTTTTCTTTTTTTTTATTAAAGCTTTTTATTAGTATAAGATATGTATTGGTAGTTCCCCAGCATTGATCTTTACAAAGCTTTACATTACAAATTTTACCCCCAGTCCCCTCCCCTCCCCTAGATGGCAGGAAGCCCACTACATGTTAATAATGTTGAAATACTTGACAAGTTGTGCAAGAAAAATCCTATCTACAAGAAAAAAAAAAGAAAATCAGAGAAAGGAAACACAATGCAAGCAAACATCAATAGAGATCATGAAAATGTTACATTGTGGTCCATATTTCATATCCCTCTCTCTGGGTGTATATGGTTTTCTTCAGTGAACAACTGGAACTGGTTTGAGATAATCCTTTGTTGCAGAGAGCCATGTCCATCAGAATTGATCATCATGTAATATTGTTGTTGCTGTGTATAATGATCTCCTGGTTCTGCTGGTTTCACTCAGCATCAGTTCATGCAAGTCTCTCCAGGCCTCTCTGAAATCGTCCTGCTGGTCGTTTCTTACAGAGCAATAATATTACATAACATTCATATACCATAATTTATTCAGCCATTCTCCAATTGATGGGCATCCATTCAGTTTCCAGTTTCTAGCCACTACAAAAAGGGCTGCCACAAACATTCTTGCACATGTGGGTCCCTTTCCCTTCTCTAAGATCTCTTTGGGATATAAGCCCAGTAGAAACACTGCTGGGTCAAAGGGTATGCACAGTTTGATAACTTTTTGAGCACAGCTCCAAATCGCTCTCCAGAATGGTTAGATTCGTTCACAGTTCCACCAACAATGTATTAGTGTCCCAGTTTTCCCACATCCCCTCCAACATTCATCGTTATCTTTTCCTGTCATTTTAGCCAATCTGACAGGTGTGTAGTGGTACCTCAGAGTTGTCTTAATTTGCATTTCTCTGATCAATAGTGATTTGGAGCAACTTTTCATATGACTACAAATAGTTTTAATTTCATCATCTGAAAATTGTCTGTTCATATCCCTTGACCACTTATCTATTGAAGAGTGGCTTGAATTCTTATATATATGAGACAATTCTCTATATATTTTAGAAAGGAGGCCTTTATCAGACCCATTAAATGTAAAGATGATTTCCCAATTTGATGCTTCCCTCCTAATCTTATCTGCATTAGTTTTATTGTACAGAAACTTTTTAACTTAATACAATCAAAATTATCTATCTGGTGTTCAGTTAAGAGCTCCAGATCTTCTTTGGACATAAATTTATTCCATCTCCATAGGTCTGAGAGGTAAACTATATTATGTTCCTCTAATTTGCTTACAAAATCACTCTTTATATCTAGATCTTGAACCCATTTAGATCTTATCTTGGTATGTGTTGTTAGGTATGGGTCAAGCCCTAATTTCTTCCACACTAGTTTCCAATTTTCCCAGCAGTTTTTGCCGAATACTGAGTACTTATCCCAAAAGCTGGGGTCTTTGGGTTTATCAAACACTAAATTGTTAAGGTTATTGCCTAGATTGTGAAAGGAAGCATTTAACAAGCTTCTACTATGTGCTACGCATGTGCTAAATTCTTGACAAATATTTCATTTAATCCTCACAACTCTGGGAGGAAGGTATTTTTATTATTCCTATTTTACAGTTGAAGAAACTGAGTCAGACAGAAGTTAAGTGATCTGCCCAAAATCATGAAGCTAGTAAATGTCTGAGGTTGGATGTGAATTTATGTCTTACTAACTCCAGACCCAGACTATTCACTGCATCACCTAATTATAAGATGATGATTATGATGACGGTGACAACGATGATGAAGATGATGATAGAGAGAAAATCTGTGATTTCATTGGTGCAGAGAAACCCTAATTGAGCAAACACTCAGCACCAAGGCAGGTCACCTATTCTGTTACTTATCATCTTAGAAAGTTGCCTAAAACACAAAGGTTAAAGCACTTGGAACAGGTCACAGTTAATGTGTCAAAGATGAGACTTGGACCTAGGTTTTGCTGGCTTTAAGGCTAGTCATCCATCTACTATGCCATGCATTCTCAAATATGTAATATGTGTGTGTGCATGTGTATATATGTGTGTGTATCTAACCTGCTTACCAAGACAGGAGAATGAGCTAATATGCTTTGGACTTGAGTTGAAATTAAAAAGAGATTCTTACGAAAGCTCAGTCAGACAGTTCATAATATCCTCCTTTTCCTCATTTTTTAAGAATTTGCATCAACTTCAATTTTCTTGTCTATATGTAACTGTATAGTTCATTGTGGCATTAGATTGAGACCCAGTGTTTGTTTAATGAGTTCTCGGCTAAATTTTCGGATTCAATTCTATGGAAGGATTCAGGTAAGATCTAGAGAGTGGTCATCTGGTCTTAAAATAAAGAGCCACTTTAAAGTAAACTGCCAATTCCAGGTTCTGCTTCTAGGAGGATATTATATAGGCATACGACCCACTAGAAAGTCTTAGAGAAAAAATACCTGAAATCTCCCAGCTGTGTCAGAAATGTTGAAGCACACTTCAATTCTCTTCTAATGTTCTTTAGTGTCAGCTTATAAAACTTGTAGGTGTATATTGGATTCATTAAACTGAGGAACTCCTAAGCACTGGTTTGATCAAGCATGGTGCTGACAGGCATTATGTATTATGTGAGCTTCCCCATGTCATTCTGCCAACTTACTTCTATCTTAATCCAAAACATGCCCATCTATTTGAACATTAGGCCTCCCTGGAAGAGAGTTGCTAATCATACCAACTCATGTGGTCTTTCTCTGATGTGGGCATTTTCCACTGGAGACTCAGAAAAGACCCCACAAATTTATTTTCATGTCTTCGTTTGAAATTTTCACAAGTCACATTACCAAAGATAGCCCAGTGACCAAATAGACCAGTTTCTATCCAAGGATAGATAGTGAAAGTGGGTAGAGAAAAAATAGCCTCCAATATCTTCTGACTTGACAGCTGTCAAATTTCAGATCCATTCCTCCCTAAATAAAGAAAAGGAATCTCTACAATTAATACAAAGCTATTTCACTGAAGAAATCAATGGGAACATTTCTCCATCCTAAAGAATCCCTCAATGCAATCCAGATCAAATTGAGCCTGGATACAAATAGGTGTTTCCAAATCACTCTTTGTTAAAGGAACCACTGAATGGACCCACATAAAATACCCATGCAATTTCAGACCAATAAATTGGCCTGTCAAAATAATTACTAACCATATAGCAAAATGATGGGCAGATGCCCAACAGTACACCTTTCACAGCTTCTTTTCTTCTCCTGAGTTAGTGAGGTATGTTTCTAACCAAATTAATATATCAAAGAACAGAAAGATAAGAACTTGAAATCTGACCAAAATTAGCCAAGAAAATAGGGAAACCTGTTAAATCATGGTTAAAAATAAGGGTTTAATAAGTTTTAAGATATATATGTTGGTGGTGGCAAAAAGGAAGAACTATTATGAGCAATAGATGAAGGTACATGATGATATGAAATATAAGAGCTCTGTAGTGAAATAGATCTAATAAAGAGAAATTCCTTGTGATTAAATGAGATCATCCATTAGAAGAAATTCAGAGGCAGATGTTCATAAAGAGAAAACATCTCTCCTTTCTTAAAAGAGAGAAATAGAGTTTCAGAGATAAGGAAAGATAACAGTTTTTTGGGGGGAGGAAGAGTGATTGGGGAAGTTTTGTATCAGTGTATCCATGGTTTCACCACAGGTGTGATACTCCAGCTATGCCTACTTTTTCAACTCTATAAAACTTCTGTGAGATGATCTATACATGTATCGAGAGTATCTTTGATGAAAATATTCAAGAAAACAGTCAGGATTAATAATGTAAAAATAATTATTTTATAGTAAACCACATTTTTACAATCCTACAAGTGACAAGATACATGATAGTCAATTCATATGTCCTTTTCACTCTTCTGAAAGTCACTATTCTGATACAGGCCTTTATCACCTTATTCTTGTACTATTGCAATTGCTTTCTGGTTGGTTGCTCTGCCTTGATTCTCTACCCACTCCATTCCATTCTCCACTCAGCTGTCAAAGTACTCTTCCTAAAGCATATAGAATTGACCGTATCATCTCTATATTCAACAAACTCCATTGGCTCCAGTATCAAATATAAAATTCTATGTCCTGGAATTCAAAGATTTTCAAAATTTGTACCTCTTCCCTACCTTTCCAGTCTTATTACAGCCACTTCCCCCTCTCCCAAATATCTTTGATCCAGTGAAACTATCCCCCTTACTTTTCCTCAAACAAGATACTCCATCTCCTAACTATAGGTATTTTCAATCATTCTCCAAGACTATAATGTGTTTCCTCCTCAGCTCCACCTCCTGGTTTCTCTATGTTTCTTCAAACCCCAGCTAAAATCTTACCTTCTATAAGAAGCCTTTTCCAATACCCCTATTCCCTTTATTAATTATTTCCATTTTTTCCTGTATGTAGCTTATTTGTATTTAGATTGCTTGAGAGAATGGACTTTTGTCACTGTCTATCCTCAATGCTTAGAGCAGTGCTTGGCACTTAATATATGCTTAATAAATGTTAATTGGTTATCATTGACACATTTATCTCCACACATTAAATACATTTCTTAAACTTACAATGTTTGGCATAGTATAAAGTTGCTTCATATATAGATATATGTGTGCATTTATATATATATAGTTTGCCATTGTTGTTGTTGTAATTTGGATATTTTATTGTAATTTTAATAATAGAAGTAGGCATAGCCTTGAATTAAAAAATAAGTTTAATAAGTAAAAATTAACTTTTCCCAAGCTCCCATAGTTTAGCCTTTATATCATTTCATCCATGAAAATGGCATTTTTTTTCCTTTGTAACAACAATTAGAATTTTTTTTCACTTGTCCTCTTTTTTTTTTTCCATTGTCAAGAAATATAAGCCACTGTAGTGGAGTCAATAGTTCCTTAAGTTTTCATTCCTCCAAAGATCTTTGCTTATTTTCTGGGGATTAATTAAACTATTTTGCAGCAACAATTTGTTAGATCTCACCTTTATTTTTTTGTTTTCAATCATACTTTTATTTGCATTGTATAATGACTGATCATATTTCTCTGTAGGTTTGAATGATCCTTGAAAGGTTTGATTTCCTTTCATCAGCAGCCACTACAAAATCCCTTAGGGTCTTGGAAATGTAATCTTCAAAAACTACAACTTTTACATCTTTCCTTGGAATAATAGCTATTCTTAAAAGAACATAAAAATTAAAACTATAACAAAAGAAAAATAAAACATATGTTCTGACAGAAAGCTCAATCTAGTTTCTCTGGTGAAGGTCAAACACTTTGAATGAGACTTTTGTCATTGGAAACACACAGGCATGACCATGACCAATGCTATCACAAATTAAAATTACATCAAGATTTTGTTCTTGCAAGTAATTAGCAATAGAGAATGAAATGGAAGAATAGAAAACTGAAACACTATTTATGTTGCCATGTATTGCATCTTGGGAAATGTAAATTAGAAAATGGAATTTTAGTGGTTCACATAGTCCCTTGCATGGAAATAGAACAGCCTTATTTCCTGTTTTATAGATAGTTCATATAAGCTTTGTGATTCCTTATCCCAACCTTCAATCCCACAAATGAAATAGGTTTCTAAACAAGTTGGAGGTGCTTTTTTTGTATCAATAGTTCAAATCTCCAATAACATGTTTTCTCCCACCTTGTCACTACCACCTGCCCTGATTAACCATTGAGAATCAGTTAGACAATCAGCTTTAGTTAGCTTTTAGAAAGGAAATGTGGGGAAAGAACAGAAACAAGTGGGCTGATTCTATGTTCCCATTTTATAAACAATGACCATCCAAGAGTCAAAGTTCCTATATTCTAACCTGAGTGACTCTGAGCAGCCAAGGGCTGTTAACACACATTAATAGTATCAGAGTATTTCCAGAAATGTTAAGAATTCTCGTTTATTGGGGCAGCTAGGTGGCACAGTGGCATAGGACTTCCAGCCCTGAAGTCAAGAGGACTTGAGTTCAAATCTGGACTCAGACACTTAACATTTTCTAGCTATGTGACCCTGGGCAAGTCACTTAACCCCAATTGCCTCAGTAAAAAAAAAAAAAAAAAAAAGAATTCTCATTTATTGAATGTGGTCTAGCTGTGCCAGACCTAAAACTATATCATAAAGCAGTGGTCATCAAAACCATTTGGTACTGGCTAAGAAATAAAGTAGTCGATCATTAGAATATCTTAGTTTCACAAGACAAAATAGTCAATAACTATAGTAATCTACTGTTTGGCAAACCCAAAGAACTGAGTTTTTAAGATAAGAACGCACTATTTGACAAAAACTGCTGGGAAAATTGGAACTATTATAGAAGAAACACCCACATCTAACACCACATACCAAGATATGGTCAAAATGGCTTCATGATTTAGACATAAAGAGTAATATTATAAGCAAATTAAAAGAACAAAAGATAGTTTAATTCTCAGACCTGTAGAAAAGGAAAGAATTTGTGACCAAAGAATGGAGTTCATTATTGTACACCAGATTTATAATTTTGATTAGATTAAGTTTAAAAAGTTTTTGTATAAACAAAACTAATGCAGACAAGATTAGAAGGGAAACAATAAACTGGGAAAACATTTTTGCATTCAAACTGTGCATACCCTTTGAACCAGAAATGTTTTTATTAGGCTTTTTTCCCAAAGAGATCTTAAAGGAGGGAAAGGGATCCACATGTGCAAAAATGTTTGTGGTAGCCCTTTTTAGAGTGGCAAGAAACTAAAAATTGAGGGGATGCCCATTGATTGGAGAATGGCCGAATAAGTTAGGATATATGAATGTTATGAAATATTATTATTCTATAAGAAATGATCAACAGGATGATTTTAGAGAGGCCTGGAGAAATTTGCATGAACTGATGCTAAGTGAAATGAGCAGAACCAGAAAATCACTGTACACAGCAACAAGATTATACAATGATCAATACTGATGAGCGTAGCTCTTTTCAACAATGAAATGATTCAGGCTAGTGCCAATGATCTTGTGAAGAGAAACATCTACACCCAAAGAGAAGACTGTAGGAACTGAGTGTGGATCACAATATAGTATTTTTACTCTTTTTGTTGTTGTTTGCTTGCATTTTATTTTCTTTTTCATTTTTTCCTTTCTGATCTGATTTTTCTTGTGCCACAAGATAATTGTATAAATGTGAGCACATATTGAATTTAACATATGTTTTACCATGTTTAACATATATTATATTACATGTCTTCTGAGGGAAGAGGTGGGAGAAAGGAGGGTGGAAAAATTGGAACATAAGTGTTTGCAAGAGTCATTATTGAAAAATTGTCCATGCATCTGTTTTGAAAATAAAAAGCTTTCTCAATTTTATAACATTTCAAATTTTATAACATGCTTTACTTATAATAATTCTGCCAAAGAGTTAGTGTACAATGCTGTCATGCTGGAATGAAGAGATTGGGCTTCTGGATGACACCACCAATCCGCTGCCAGTGACAAACAGAAAAATACAGAGAACAAGAGAACCCAAGTACCTCACGGATAGATTGTAAGACCTTGCTAAGATCTAATCACCTGCCTTCATCAACAATACTCCTTTTATCGAACAATATTCTTCCTAGACTCAATCATTCTACAAAGATTAATCTACCCCATCCTTTTTTAATCTCTTTATCCCAAAGTTACTGAACTTTCAATTACTAAAAAGTAAACTTCTTATCTTAACTTCAGTTATCCAATCCATTATTCTCATCCATCTCAATCCTGCTCCTCTCAGTGTTCCACCACAGAACTATCTCCCCCTTTAATTATTTCCCCTGTTCACAAACTTTTTTTCATTTTAAATCCCTTCCTTTCCATCTTCTGGCAATCACTGCACCTGAACATAATTTTCTATTATACCTTTTTTCTTGTGTCTCACATCTCCTAAACCTATTACCTACCCAGACTAGTATTTCTATTCCCTTAATTTATTAGTACCCTCCCAGACCATCATCCCTGCTCTAATATCAATTTCCTTTCTTCCCAACTTCAACTCTAGAGTTTAATTTAACTTTACACAGTTTTATCTTGACAAAGCCCTACCCTGGATTATTCCCACCATCTGTCTCCTCATACTTACTCATAAGCTGCTGAATCAAGCTAGAGAAAGTCACACAACTGTGCTGACTACATCCACTACAAATTTGTTGTCTAAACTTAATTGCCACTTCAGTGAAGCAAGAAAATCTTTCTACTTCTCCATAATTTTTTAATCTATTTTCAGATTGGTTAGAATAATAGAAGGGGGAAATGACAAATGTTTGAGAGAATGTGGGAAAATGGGAAACTAATATACTGTTGGAGGAATTGTAAACTCACCAAACATTTTGGAGAATTATCTGGGACATTGCCCAAAGAGGTATAATCTACCCATCACAACAACTATTATGAACTTCTCTCTTTCTTTTAAAAATATTTTCTTTAAGCCATATATACCCAGAGAGATGGATGTGAAATGTGGACCACAACATATCATTTTCATGCTCTCTATTGATGTTTGCTTGCATTGTATTTCCTTTATCTGATTATTCTTTCTTGTAGATATGATTTCTCCTGCAAAAAAATGATGTGTGGATATATGTATACATATATTCAATTTGTCAAGTATTTTAACATAATTAACATGTAGTGGATATCCCACCATCTAGGGAAGGGGTGGGGAGTAGGGGGGAAAAATTTGTAACAGAAAGCTTTGTAAGGGTTAATGTTGAAGAATTACCCATACATATGTTTTGCAAATAAAAAGTATTAATTAAAATAATAATAATAAATAAATAAATAAAAATATTTTCTTTTTATTAGATTTGAGTTCCAAGCTGTTTCTCTCCCTTCCTCCCAATCCCACATTAGAGAAAGCCAACATTTGACAAAGAAATATATGAGAAACTATATAGAGTACCTAATATAAAGTCCCTTTTATCAGTTTTTTCTCTGGAAGTAGATAGCATTTTCCTTCAGAGGTCCTTTATAGTTGATGTGAATTTTTATAGCACTCAGAATAATTTGGTTATTCACAATTATTCTTCGAATAATATTGCCATATATAAAATTTTCTTTGTTCTGCTCATTTCACTTTTCATGATTTCATGCAGGTCTTTCCATCTTTATCTGAAGTCAACAAGGTCATAATTTCTTACAGTATTCCATCATACTCATACACTACAATGTATTTAGTTATTATGCACTTGATGGTTAACCCCTCAATTTCCAGTTCTTTGCTACCACAAAGAGAGCTGCCATAAATATTTTAGCCCATATAGGTTCTTTTATTTTTTCCCTTAGAAAGATCACCTTAGAAGAGAGATTTAATAATGGTGTTGCTGGGTCAAAAGGCATACACAGATTTATAACTCCTTGGACATAATTCCAGACAACTCTCCAAAATAGTTGGTGAATTTACAATTCCTCTAACAATGTATCAATATCCCAATTTTTCCATATCCTTTCAAACATTTGTCATTTTCCCATTCTATCATTCTGGTCAATCTGTAAATATGAGATGATATCTCAGAGTTATTTTAATTTGCATTTCTTTAATCAATAATGATTTAGAGCATTTTTGTATGACTAAATATAGTTTTGATTTCTTTATTGAAAAACTACCTGTTTGTATCTTTTGGCCATTTATCAAAATGTGGAATGACCTAAGTTTTTATAAATTTGATAAAGTTCTCTATATCTTTAAGATAGAAGAACTGTCTATAAAAGTTTTTCCCAATGCTTTGCTTTGTTTCTAATTTTGCCTATATTGGTCTTATTTGTGCAAAACCTTTTTAAATGTAATGAAATTGAAATTCTTCTTTTTTACATCTCACAATGCTTTCTATCTCTTGTTTATCCATAAATTCTTCTCTTATCCATAAATCTAATAGGCTCCATGTTCTTCTAATTTACTTATGATATCTCCTTTATGTCTAAGTCATGTATTCATTTTGTTTTTTATCTTGGTAAATGGTAAATGATATTGGTCTAGACTGGGGAGGATTCTGGGAAGATGGCTGAATAGGTTGGTAAATTTCAAGCTCTGTCAATTTCCCCAAAAAATGGAAAAAATTTGTGCCTCAGAACAAGAGTCCTCCTGATGTAACCTGAAAAGATCGAAGAAAGACCCAAGAAAATCTGAAGAAAGATATGGAGCCTGATTAGCCTATGTGAAGTGCAATCAGCTCAGGGCTAGCTCCATACAAACACCAAGTAGGGAGCCCTGGGGCTAGCTGGGTGGCTGGAGCCTCAGCAGGAACCACAGAAACTTTCACCTCACAGACCTCTTGTGGAGTCAGGGTCTGAGTCTGGGAAGACTGAGGGAACTTCAGTTTATTAGGAACACCAGGCCCAGCTATGCCCTGGGTAAGAAGGAACCAGCACACCCATGAGTGCAGAGGCAGTAGGGCAGGGATACTGCTGGCTGCAGGCATTTGCAGGAGGGCAGAGCTCTTGGTTTGGGGTTCTAATCAGAGGGGAGAACTGAAGTGAAACTAGAGGCACTATCTCCCCATACCACAAATACAGGTGCTTACACTAATACTTCTCATTAAAAAAAAAAAAAATAAGTCAGCAAAGAAAGAATCCCACCATAGAAACATACTATGGGAACAGAGAATACCATGATTCATCTTCAGAGGAGGATATGGAAGTAAAAAACACTTCTACCTCAAAGAGTAACGTGAAATGTCTTCCTGACTAGAGGAAATTTAGAGAAAAACTCAAAAAAGAATTTAAAAATCAAATTAGATATTGAGGAAAAAATAAAAAATAATAAAAACCATCCAAAAAGAAAACAAAAAAATTATGAAAAAAAAATTAAGCAACTAGCAAAGGAGATACAAAGTCTCAAAGGTAAAAATAACTCTTTAAAAATTAGAATTGGGCAAGGAGAAGCCAGTAAAGCTGAAAGACCAAGAAATAACAAAAACATTATGAAGGATGAAAAAATAGAAAAGAATGTGAAACATTTTATAAGAAAAATGATAAATCTGTAGAACAGATCAAGAAGAGAAAATATAAGAATAATTGGAATGCCTGAAACTTGTGACCAAAAAAAAAAAAAAAGGATCTTGACACAATAATGCAAGAAATAATCCAAGAAAATTATCCTGGAGTAAGAGAATATGAGGGGAAAGTAGAAACAGAAAAATTCACCAACCACCACTTCAACGAGATTCTTTATGGAAAACACATAGGAAAATTATTGTCAAATTTTTGAAACCCCCAGATCAAAAAGAAAATTTTGCAAGAAACAAGAAAAACAATTCAAATACACTGGAGCTACAATTAGAATTGTACAGAATTTATCAGCAGACACAATAAAAGACCACAGGTTCATGTCAGTAGAATCATATCTACTGGCAATCAGAAGAACTAGGCCAACAGCCAAAAATATCATATCCAGTAAAAATATCTATAGTTTTGAATGAGAAAAAATGGACATCCAATGAACTTGAAGATTTTCAGGACTTTCTATTAACCAAACCTGAACTTAATAGAAAATTTATTATATGAGAGCCAATATCAAAGACCATTTTCTTTTTTTTTTTTTTTTTTTTTTTTTTTGCTTTTTGCTGAGGCAATTGGGGTTAAGTGACTTGCCCAGGGTCACACAGCTAGGGAATGTTAAGTGTCTGAGACCAGATTTGAACTCAGGTCCTCCTGACTTCAGGGCTGGTGCTCTAACCCACTGCGCCACCTAGCTGCCCCTCAAAGACCCTTTTCAAAGAACTCAACATGGGCAAATTGTTTATGAGTTGTTCTTGTTATTTTTAACATGGGAAATATATAGCATATGTTTAAGATTGATACCAACAATAGAGTAACTAAAAAGAAAGGCTGGGGCAGAGTTAAGGTAAAAATAATAATTATGTCATACAAATGAGGTACAGAGGAAAAGTAGACACAGAGGCATTAGAGAAGGGAAGAGGGTTTGTAGTTTTGAAAACCTACTCACATCAGGAATGGGCTGAATAGGCAATACAACATAGATACTATGAAGGGTATAGCACCCTCCAAAATCTTTAAAGAAATAAGGGGGAGGGATGAGCAGACTGAGAAGCAGAGGAGGAGAGACATGGGAGGGATCTATGGGTTGGGAGAGGTTAAGCATTAGCAAGGCAATTTAGGAGCAGAATTAAAACAAAAAAAAAAGTTTGTTTTTTTCCCCTATCAGTGATCCTATCACATCAGTGATAGGAAAGATGTGTATATGTATATATCTATATCTATATATCTACATATCTACACACACACACACATATATATATATGTATATATATATACACATATATATAGATATTCTTTCATAACTATAACTTGCTTGGAGGTGGAGGGGAACGAAAGAGGGAAAAAAAGAATAGAGTAAAAAAGTTTCACAGCAGAGAACAAAAGAACAATTTACAAGGAAGTGAAGAAAAGATGGACACTCATGAATATAATTTCTTGTAATAATATATGTATATTTTCTTGACTTATTTTTTATTGTTATATATTTTAAATCCTCCCTGATATTCTGCTGCATACATGACAATGTTCTCTTGTTTTGAATTCCTTTAGTTTTTACTTTCCTTATTCTGTTTCTTCAAGTAAAACAAAAGTTTTTAAAAGTCAAAAATAAAATAATATATTGGTCTACACCTATCTATCAGACTGCTTTCCAGTTTTCCCAACAATTTTCACCAAACAGGGAATTATTATTCCAAAAGCTTAAATAGCTACATTTATCAAACACAAGCTTGCTATAATCAATTACTACTGTGTATTATAGTTCTACTCTATTCCACTGATCCACTATTCTATTTTTTAGCCAGTATCAGATAGCTTTGATTTAATATCTGGTACTGCTAGACCTCCTTCCTTTTCAATTTTTTCATTAATTTTTCTGATATTTTTTAGTTTTTGTCCTTCCAACTTAACTTTGTTCTCATTTTTTCTAGCACAATAAAATACTTTTTTGGTAATTGAATTGGGATGGCACTGAATAACTAGATAAATTTAAGTGGAATTCTCATTTTTATTGTTTGCTCAGACTCTCCATGAACAATTAATATTTTTTCAATTCTTTAAATGATTTTTATTATAAAGTGCTTGATAATTATGTTAATATAGTTCCCAAATTTGTCTTGGCAGATAATACTCCCAGATATTTTATATTGCTTGCAATTATTCTAAATGAACTATCTTTTGCTATCTCTTCTTGTAGAGCTTTGTTGGTGATATAAATTAATGGTAATATTTATATGGAATTACTTTATATCTTCCTACTTTCCTAAGACTATTCTTTCAACTAATTTTTTCATTGATTCTCTAGGATTTTTCCAAGTATACCATTATATTATTTACAAAAAGAGATATTTTATTACTCCATTGTCCATTCCTATTTTTTCCATTTTTTCTCACTTATTATTTCAAGCATACTAATTATTATATTAATTAATATTAAACATTAAATAATAATAGTGATGCTGGATTAACTCCTGATCTTACTAGAAAGACTTCCAAGTTATCTACATTACAGATAATGTTTGGTGATAATTTAAGGTAGATGCTTCTTATAATTTTAAGAACAAATCTATTCATGTCGCAAATGGCTTACTGAGCTGCCTTGGTCCATCAGCCATGACCTACTATCAGCTGAATGTGAAGAGAGAAACATGGGCCAGGTGGAAGATATGAAGAACAAGCTCCATTTATTGATCTGAGGGTAAGGGTTTTTATATCTTTAGACATAGTTATAACAAGCAACTTTCTCATGAGAACTTTTCCCTGGCAGTTTCCTAGTTTCCTTGTTATCAAAAAGATAATTCTATTCTCAAGAGACAGAGTGGAGGAGTGGTGAGCCAACATTTCTGAGATTAGACAGCCTTCAGCTTCAGGACAAGCAACAGGGAACACCTGGGCTGGCCTGAAGCCTCTGATTCATCAGAACTGGCCTTCAACAATTCATATCTATACTTTCAGGTGTTTTCAACAGGTAGGTGTGTTGTATTTTGTCAAAAACTTTTTCTGCATCTCTCAATATAATTGTGTGATTTTTGTTCCTTACATTTGTTATTGATGTAATCACTTACATTAATAGTTTTCCTTATTTTGATCTAGCCCTACATTACAGATATAAATCTTACTTGGTCATAAGGTTTAATCTTTGTAATACATTGCTGTAATCTACTAACTAGTATTTTATTTAGGATTTTTGCAACCATCCATAATTTCCTTATGCTTTTTATTCTTCCTAGTTTAGATATCAGCACCATGTTTGTTTCATAAAAGAGTTTGATAGGACTCCTTCTTTGCCTTTTATTCCAAATAATTTATTTGATATTGGAATTAGAAATCACTTGTAAATCTATATAGTCTTGACCTTTTTTTCTTAGAAAGCTTATTTATGGCCCATTCAATTTCTTTGTCTAAAATAGGTTTATTTAGTTATTCTATTTTTTCTTCTGTTAATCTGGACAGTTTATGATTTTACAATTATTCTTCCTTTTCACCTAAATTGTTAAATTTCTTTACATATAATTGGGCAAGATAACATCTAATAATTGCATTAGTGGTATAGTTACCCTTTTCATTTTTTAGAATAGTGATTTGGTTTTCTTCTCTATTTTTAAAATCATATTGAGCTATAGTTTATCCATTTTACTAGATACTCCTGGTTTTATTTATTAATTCAATGGTTGTCTTTCATTCAGTTTTATTAGTCTCACTTTAATTTTTAGGACTTCCAATTTGGTGTTAAATTGGGGGGGTTTCAATTTGTCCTCTTACTAGTTTTTTTTTTAATTACATACCTAATTCATTGATCCGTGGTTTCTCTATTTTATTGGAAATATAAATTTTCCTCTGATTACTGTTTTTGCTGTATCCTACAATGTTTTATGCTGTTTTATACTCTTTAATAAAATTATTTGTTTCTATGACTTGATCCTTAATTCACACATTCTTTAAGATTAAGTTATTAAGTATAAGATTAAATTAAATTTTTAATGTTTCCATTTTATATTAAATATAATTTTATTGCATTATTATCTAAAAATGATAAATTTAATATTTCTGCTTTTCTGTATTTAACTATAAGGTTTCTATAATAAGTTTTCTAACATATGGTCAATTTTTTGAAGGTGTCATTGCATTGAGAAAATTTCTTTCTATTCTCATTCAATCCTCTCCAATTGTATTATATCTAGCTTATCTAAGAGTTTATTAATGTTCTTGGTATCTTTCTTATTTATTTTTGGTTAAAATTATCTAGTTCTTCTAGGAACTTCTACCTTCTAGGAAGGTAGAAAGCCCCTGGTAATATTATTTTCCTATCTATTTCTACCTGTAATTCATTTACCTTTTTAAAAAAATGAATATTATAGCATTTTGTATATACATGTTTAATATTGATATTATTTCATTATATTATACTGACTGAAGTTCTGTGATATTTTCTACATTTTCTTTTTAGTTGCTTGTAATATTTTCTCCTTAACTTGGGAGATTTGAAATTTAGCAAAAATGTTTCTAAAAATTTTAATTTAGGGACTTCTTTCAGGCAGTGATCAGTGAATTTTTTTATTTCTATTTTATCCTCTAGTTTCAAAACTTTAGGGCAATTTTCCTTAATAATTTTTGAAGTATTATGTCTAAATTCTTTTTTATTATAACTTTCAGGTAGTTCAGCAATTCTCACATCATCTCTCCATTTTCCAGATCAGCTTTTTTTTTTAATAGTAGCTTCTTATTATCAAAACACATGCAAAGATAGTTTTCAAAGTTCACACTTACAAAACCTTATATTCCAAATTTTTCTTCCTTCCTTCTTCCTACCTTATCTCCCCTAGACACCAAGTAATCTGATATAGGCTAAACATGTGCAGTTCTTCTATAAGATTTCCACATTTATCATGCTGCACAAGAAAAATCAGATCAAGGGGAAGGGGGGAGCAAGCAAACAACAAAAAAGGTGAAAATATTATGTTGTAATCCACATTCGGTTCCCACAGTCCTCTTTCTGGATGCAAATGGCTCTCTCCATCACAACTGTATTGGAATTGGTGTAAGTTGTTTTTCTAATGAGATATTTCTCATTCTATTCTCTTTTTTTTGTTTTGTTGTTGTTTTGTTTTATTTATTGATATTTCTTCTCTTCTATTTTTGTTTTGTTATTATTTCTTGATATCTTTTAATAGCATAAAGTTATTAGTTTCTCCTTTCCCAATTCTAATTTTTAAATAGTAATATTCTTCTATAAGTTTTTGGAGAGTTTTTCTGATAGATGGCTTTCTTTTAATAATTTTCTTGATTTTCTTACATTATTCTTATTTTTTTCAATTTCCCCAATCTTTTTAATTTGATTTTTTAAATCCCCTTTAAGAGGATTCAAAAACTCTTTTTGGATTTGTGACCATTTTACATTTTTCTCTGAAGCTTTTCTGAGTTCAAATCCAGATCTTCTCTGTCATCAAAGTAGCTATTTATACTTCTATTCTTTCTCTGTTTTTTACTTCCTTTTAGCAACCTGTTTCTTGGCTGTTAATTTTATGTTAGAGTCACCCTCCCTTCCTGGGATATGGAGGATAATGTCTCAGGTTACTGGTTTTCCCTGCTGTATTTTCTGAGCTCTATTTGGAGGCCTTTGACCTTTTTTTTTTTGTTTGTTTGTTTGTTTTGTTTTTTAAAAAAACATTCTATAATCCAAGGTCTGGTATGGTCACTGTTCTTAGTGCATGCTATTTGTTGACTAAGAGGTATTTGCCCATGGTATTTGCACTTCAATCAAGATAGACCATTGCCCTGGGAAGTCAGATCTTTCTTAAAGCCCTCCCAAATTGTCTTAGGTTAGACAACTGCTTTGCTCCAACTTTTAATAATTTTTGTCACTCTAAAATCTATCTTGAGACATACTTTTAAATTAATTGGGGGAGGGGGATTTGGGAGAGCCAGGCTATTTCTTGCTTTGTTCTGTCATTTTCCTATACTTCCTTTAACCTCTTCTTGCTTTAAACCTCCTTATCACCCCTCTCTTCATCCTCTCAGTTAAGGAGCTCATTTCATATTTTATCAAGAAAATTTAAGCCATTTGCTACATACTCCTTCCCCCATTCTCTTCATCTCAAATACTCTTAAAATAATCCCTACTATATACATTGTTTTGATCTGATTAAGAGATGGCTTTACTTCTTGTTAAGGCCAAACTTACCTAATATGTTCCCTTAATTCCAACCCTCCCCATCCTTTCCCACAGACTGTTCCCATATTTTCTTCTCTCTGTATGTCTGTCTGTCTGTCTGTCTCTCTCTATCTATATATGTCTATATCTATATCTATCTATATCTATCTATCTATCTATCTATATATATATATATATATATATGTATATATATTTCCCAGCTAAATGCCTTGAAAATTCTACCATTTATACCTGGTGCCTTTGCTTCTCTCTGCTTTTGTCTGCCTCTAATCTGTTGCAGTCTGTCTTCTGATCTCATCATTTAAGTGAAACTATGGAACTATTCTTCCCAAAACTATGATAATCTCTAGGCTGCTGAACTGAATTGCCTATTCTCAGTACTCATGTTCTTGACTTCTCTGTAGCATTTGACACTTTTGACTACGCTTTCCTGTTGGATGTTTTCTTCTTTCTAGAATTGAGTAACAGGTAGGCTACATTTAGGGTAATGCTTTAAAAAAAATCTGATAGCTCTTATCCAGTTTTAGATTTTGAAATATTTGGAGCAAGGAACAATTTTGTGTCGTGTGATCCTAGCACCTCTATTGAAGGTCAATGTGGAGAGAGATACCTTTCTCTCCTCTCTTCATATCATGCATAATGTCTTATAGCAGAGCTATCTCCAGCAAGATACAATTTGGAAAAGGCAGTAAAAAGTAAGAAGATAAACATGTTCCCGTGACTGACACAGACTAAGAAATACATTATTCAAATCAGTAAACAGCTTCAAGAAGCAAAAACTTTGGCAACAGAAAAAAGGAGACAATTAGGCATTTCATTGAAAGTTAAACTACAGAAAGAAATAAGTGCCAGTATTCCAGATGAACAATCTACCCAACATGTATGCTGTGCCCAACTGTGAGTATTGTGAATAATCCCTTAAAATAATAAAGTTCTGAAGTTTTGGAATACCAGAAGCATCAAGTGAACAGTACCTTAAATTTATGTCCATTACTTACATTGATGCTTTATATATTTATGTGAAAGTGAATCCCTGGTTATATGGGAAATAGCATGTAATTTTGTTTATATTTTACTATACTATCCTATTAAAAGCTTTGAGTTCATTGTGTCTGCTAGCTATTAAAGATACACTCAGGAAAAGAAGCATGAGCCACCACTTTAAGAGTAATGAACAACAAAATAACATAAGGAATCTATAAAATAATAATCACCCTCCTCAACCTGGCAGCCCAATCTGCAAACTCTTGAGTATTCAGTCAAGGATGTAGTCCAGAGTCAATATCCAAAAGCCCCCTAACTGACTTTTTTGGGACAACAAAATATTACTCAAAAGGAAAACATGGAGTAAGAAAATTTGTTTCCTTCTCTTGCCAGTGAGTTGAGATAATCAAAAAAGTAAGGAAAAGAAAAAGGGGTAACTTATTAATAGGATAATGAAGTATAACAACATTTCATCACCTTGTTGTTGTTCAGTCATGTCCAACTCTTCATGACCTTATTTGGGGGTTTCTTGGCAAAGATGCTGGAATGCTTTGCCCTTTCTTTCATCACTTTACAAAGTGTGAAAAACATTATCTGAATCAGGAAGGGAGCTTGGCATTGGACAGGGAAAGATTAGCTACACCCTGGGTGCCTCTTAAAAGACAAACTTGCCAGCCCTTAATCAGAGTTTGAGGCATTCAAGACAAGAGCTTTGTGGAATAAGATTCACGTGTCTCTATCATAGGACACTAATAGGAGAGAGGATGCTCTTTCCTCCTGTACATAAACCATGACATCTTGCAGCAGAGTTTCTAGGCCATTAGAAGGCAAAAAAGATAGCTAAGAACCATTTGGAGGGTGGAATACCTTGGCTGTAGCAACACTGCAAATAAACAGAGCATACTTGAACTTGGGGATATAGTAAATATGTGCCTCGATGCCCAATCTACAAACCTACAAGTGCTAGTTTCGGTGAGGAGGGGGAGAAGTTTTTGGAAGGAGCATTATATATGTATAAGAAACATAAGACATTTTTCTTTTTTGTAAGAAGAGGTATAGTAGCTGGGGAAGTGGAGATGGGGATGGAAGAGACCAATAAAAAATATCTTAGAGTCTTAAGTTGAGGCTTAAAAGAAATTTAGGATTTCAAGAGAAAGAGATGAAAATAGAGTATATTCCAGGCATGAGGAAGAGCTCTTTCAAAGTTTTAGTCATGTCTAACTCAAACAACTAAACAAAAGCAATGTTAATAAGAGTGTAGCTAAACCAAAGAGTGTACAAAGGGGAACAAAGTATAATATAACTGGAAAAATAAGTTGGATCTAAGTCAATAAGAGCTGTAAATAACTTTAAAGGGGGGGGAAGAAAGCCTGTATATATCTAACAGCTAGTAATTGTTGGATCTAAATCTCTCTTGATCCCAAGGCAGAGCTCTTTCCATTAACCCAGACTTCTAACTGTGACTAAGGTTAGTCATAATAGGTCAACAAATAAAATTTTTAAAGTATATTTGTTACTGAGGAAATAAAGCTAGCTCTTCAAAATACTACAAAGTGTGTACATTCTCAAAAAGAAATGAGTAAGAAAGGTTTAGTAAATTGAGTTTTGGCTACTTCCAAAATCTGGGGACAAATAATTTAGATAGAACATGAAGAGAAAACCTGCCTTGACTTATATGGAAACAGAATCTAAGTGCTGCCTCCCTCTATAAAGTCACATTGTATCTATTTCATGTGTAATAGATAGATAGATAGATAGATAGATAGATAGATAGATAGATAGATAGATA
>JAJPUD010017236.1:0-22623 GCA_023553655.1 Myrmecobius fasciatus | reverse complement strand
GTGTGTGTCTCAGTGAGTGGTGTAGAGGATGCAACAGGGCTTGCTCATCGGATCCCTGTAGCTGGGGAGTGTGTCATGTTACAGAGGCGCCCGAGCCGGGCCCGGCACACCTCCGAGGAGGCGGCAGTGGCAGACACCTCTCTCTAATGGGGACTCTTTAGGCGATCCCTCCCTTGTTCCATCGCGGAACCGAAACTGACAAACCCCGGGGGGATCCACCCCAGTCAGAGGAAGGAGGAGGAAGACGAGGAGGAGGAGGAGGAGGAGGAGGAGGAGGAGGAGGAGGAGGAGGAGGACACTGGCTCACTGGCCCGCTCGCTCTCTAGTGCTCACTCCCTTTCGGCACAAGCCCCCGGCCCGCCACTGCCGAGAACCGAGCGCGCTGAGCCTCAGCCCCGTTGCCCGCTACAGACTCCTGCACGTTGCGCGCGGCCCGCTCGGCTCTCCAAGTTTGCGCACCGGCCCTCGCCACCACCGTGCCCCTCACCCCCGTCCTCCGCGCCGCTGGTTGGCTGCCCCCCCTGAGCGCCCGCACGCGGGAGGGAGACCGCGAGCGGACCTGCCCGCGCTTCACTTCTTTCTCGGCCCTTGGGCGGACGGACCGCGGAGGGGGCATGATCGAGGACAAGGCTCGCCAAGGGGCCAGCGAAGCGGCGGCGGCGGCCCGGGGGGAGCCGTGCCCCCGGCCCCCTTTGCCCCGGAGCTGCGCGCTGCTGGGCGGCGTGTCCCTGTTCTCGCTGGCGCTCAGCCTCCTGGTGCACTTTCGGAGCGCGGAGCTGCAGTCCCGCCTGGGCCGGCTGGAAGCGGAGCAGCGGCGCCCGCCCCCGCAGCAGCCCCCGCAGCCCCCCGCCTGGCTGGCCGCGCACCAAATGGAGGAGGCTATTTTGGGAAGAGTCAACCAGCTGCTGGAAGAGGTCGGTGCTCTTTGTTGTGGGCCCTGCCCTGCCCTGCTCTGCTCTACTCTGCCCCTACCCCTTCCCCTGCCACTGCCCCGAACTAGCCTGCCCTCCTCCCCTCCTCGCTTCTCTTCTGTCTTTCCTACTTTCTCCTGCTTTATTCTCTCATTTTCTTTTTTCCACACCTCATTCTCTCTTTCCCCTTCTTTCTGCCTCCTCTGTTTTTCTCTCTTTTCGCCTCTCTTCTTGTCTTCCCTCCCCTTCTCTCCTCTCTACTCTTCTCCACTCCTTTCCCCTTCCCTCCTCTCCTGTCCCCTCCTCTCCTCTCCTGTTCCCTTCTCTCCTCTCTTCTCTTTCTCTCCTCCTCTCCTCTCTCCTCTTCTCCTCTCTTCTCCCCCTCTCCCCTTCTCTTCTGTCGTCTCCTCTCCCCCTTCACCCCTATTCCTCTTCCATCCCCTGTCACTGTCCCGGTCCCAAACTATCCCTGCACTTGCCCCCTTGTCTCTTCGGGTTTAATGTAGCTCTATATTATCTCTGAACTTGTGGGGGCCGGACTGTGGACTCAGGGCGCCACTTGAGTTCCCACGGCTCCTGTACGTTGGGGAAGAGGCTCGGGAATGGTCTGGGCCACTTGAAGGGAGGTGGCGGGAGAGAGGAGTTTCTGGCAAGGAGATGCTGGACACTAAGCCCACTGGACGCGCCCGGGCTGTTGGGAGGCCGCGCCCGGAGCTGGAGCTCATGGGCATAAGGCTTCAATGGGCTTTAATCATAGGCTGCGCTCCCGGTGACTGAGCACCGAGCCCTGTGGCTAAGCCCCAAACCTATCCTCCCCAGAGCTGACTCCCCACTGCCTCCGCTTATCCCTGTCCTATGGCTGCTGGCCGGACAGGGTCGCACCCTGGAGAGCCAGGGCTCTTGCTCTCCAGGGGTCTAATGCCTTTATTTCCCCCTTTGCGGCTCCTGTCTGAGCCGGAGGTCTCCTTGATGCCCTGGCCTGGGAAAAGTGGCAGTTTTTCTACTTCCCTCACTCCCACTCCAGCTAGAGACAGGACTCCGAGGCCGGATCCCAGCCCCAGGTCCCCACCCCCACCCCTGGCGTTGGGTGTCCCGAGGCAAAACTGGTCCCTGAGGGCATTTTCCCTTCCCAAAGTTCCACCCACCCCCATTTCCCCCAGTTGCTCAGCTTTTATTGCCTTGTCCTTTTGGAGAGTCCCAGAGGCAAGCTTATGGATGCCCTCCTACTTTGGGAGACTTCCCTCCCATCGCCCTTGAGTTCCCTGACGCTTCTGTCCATGGTTTGTCCCAGCTTGGAAACCCAGCTGGGCGAATTATCTCCAAGTCCTACCTGAAGGTGGACTGGGCACTTAGCTCAAGCTACAGGGCATGGGAGACTAGAACCCTGGCTCTGCCTTCATGGAGCTGACAGTTAAGACTGCCCCATGTGGAGATGAGCCCAAAGGTCCTGGCCAGCTCTAATCTCTAGGTCTGAGATAATAACGATTTCTCTTCTATTCCACTCCCCTTAGAGCCATCACCTCAGGTCAGGCAGGCTGTCATGGCCTCTCCTCCAAGCCTACTGCTTGACCTCCCCATCCATCCTTCTTTCTTTGAGAAGCAGTGGAGTTAAGTGACTTGCTCAGGATCATACAAGAGTAAATAGCATTTGTGAGGTCACATTTGAACTCAGGTCCTCCTGATTCCAGAACTGGTGCTCTATCCATTGTACCACCCAGCTGACCCGTTCTCCCTCTTTCTTACAGTTTGAAGGGCTGACCATATCCCTCTTTCACTGATGATGACCCCCCCAGGCTTGTGAGTCCAGTACAATATATTGCTCATGTTCTTCCCTTTTTGGGGGTAACATTTAAAACTTCTGTCTCTTCTCACTTGAGGATCCAGGTTTGGATTCCAGCCAGGCCAGTTCCTCTCTTGGGTCTCCTGGGCAAATCTAGCCCTCCCTAATGCCTCAGTTTCTTTCTCTTTAAAATGAGAGATTTGGATTCAGTGACCTTCCACATTCCATATCCATAAATAGCTCTGGGACAGAGGTAATGAAAGTATTGTCTTTACTTACAGGAAGGAAAATTGAGGGTGAGGTTAAGTGAGTTGACCAGGGACACACACAGGGTGAGGTAAAATGAGGTTGAGGTAAAGTGAGTTGACACAGGGACACAGGATCATAGCCAGAATAGATCTGGAAGTTCAGAGGCTCATCTAGGAATGAGGAAACAGAGGCCCATCCAGCCTTCCCTCTCGCCATCTTATTTAGAAAACGGAGAGGTCTTTCCCTGGGACCTCAAGCTCTACTCCTGCCACATTGCTTTATACCCATGCTACATCCCCTTGTTAGACTCGAAGCTCTTTGAGGGCAGGAACAATTTTTTAAATCTTTTAGTAAGACCTTTCATATGATGAAGCAGCCCTTTGATCAATGGCCATTGAATTAAAAACATCATTCAACCCAGTACTCAATTCTGAAGGAGGTCAAAGGAGGAAGGAACCCTTGTGGGGTGTGTGTGTGTGTGTGTGTGTGTGTGTGTGTGTGTGTGTGTGTGTGTAGATTTTAATGACTTCATGAAGGTGAGATGTAAGCTGGATGTTGAAGGATAGATGGGATTCAGAAAGGATTTAGGGGGAAAAAAGAATATCAGCAGTTATCTAGTATTTTCATTTTACAGAAAAGGAAATTGAGGCTCAGAGTGATATTTTCCCACATTTTGCTGAGGCTCAAATGGAGAGCCAAGGCTTCTTTCCATGATGTTGAGGATGCTGCTTTAGGGAAGAGAGCATCATTCCAGGAAGATCAAGCAAGGAAGGACCTCCCTATCTGGAGGCTGCCTCTGCTTGATTTGACTCGCTTTTTCCCAGCCTTGGACAATGAGAGAAAGAGATTCCCACAGCTCAGAGAAAGATGGGGGAGTTAGATTGGATAGATCAAGGGAGGAAGGGCAGGATAAAGCCAGACTTCTTAGTGGGATTGCACCAGCAATGACTTCTGGAGCCTTCCAGGCCATAGTGAATGAGGTAGTGAAGAACGTCCAGTGTTGGAGGATATCTTGGGATCCAATCTCTTAAACTGCCCAGTGTCCAAATTTATTCCCGCATTGAGGAACAATGGTCAGGCCTAATCTCCTGAGTGCAGTTGCTTCTTTGGGACCTTGCCCAACTCAGCTTTTCTGACCATTAGCATGGTACAGTGGGGGAAAATCAGACATTCAGGACTTGAGTTTGGATCCTATCTCTAACATGATCTGTGTCATGTTAGGCAAGTCATTAAACTTCCTTGGACCTCAGTTTCCCAGGACTGACTCAGTGGTCCCTAAAGACCTTCTAGTTTGTGTCTATGATCCCAATGGCTCTGTGGTAGAGGGTAGTGGTTTAAAGCTAGAAAGAACCTTAGAGACTATCTCTTCCAACCCGCAGAGAATTTATGTGACTTCTCTAAGATCACATGGTAAGTGGCAGGACCCAGTTTTGGACAAAGGACTCCAGTCTCCTTCCACCAGACAGCAGTGCTGACATGTGACCTTTTCCTCATCACACATCTTCACTTTTAAAGAGCTCAGTGTAACTTTGGCCCCCTCTCTTAGGGCCTCAGCTTTTCCATCTGTAAAATGAGGGCTTCTGACTAGATGGTCTCTAAGGTTCTTTCCATCTTTGAGAGCCTGTGCCAGGCTGATGGGAAGATATTTGTGATTGGGATGACAAAGGGAAAGGAAGAGGGGGGAGAACAGGGAGAGAGAAGAAGCAGCAGGGAAAAAGAAAGAAAAGATGGGAGAGGGAAAAGAATAGAAGGTAGAATGGAGAGGAGAAAGGGAGAGAAGAAAAAAGAGGAGGGTAGGAAGAGGGTGGTTAGGAGAGGTTAGAAGAAGAGAGGGAAGAGATAAGAGAGAAGGAGGAGGAGAAGAGGAAGAAGAAATGGAGAAGGAGGAAGAGAACAAAAAGAAGAGGAGAAAGTAGAAAAGGAGAAAGAGGAGGAGAAGAAGAAGAGGAGGAGGGAAACAAAAACAAGAAGAGGAGGTAGAAAAAGAGAAGGAAGTAAAGAAGAAGGAGGAGGAGGAAGAGGAGGAGGAGGAGCGGAGGGAAAAGATATGAAGAAGGAGGAGGAGGAGGAAGAAGAAGAGGCAGATGAAGGAGGAGGAGAAAGAGATGGAGGAGGTGTAGAAGAACAAGAACAAGAAGAGGAGGAAGAGATAGAAAAAGAGAAGGAGGAGAGAGAGAAAGAGAGAGAGTGAGAGAGAGAGTTGGAAACACAGGTGGAAACCAGATTTCAAGCTCTGAGTCATCAGTGTAATATGGCAATCAGAAAAGCTGCCATGTTTGGAGACTGCCAAAAGCATCCAAAAAGAAGAAGGGCTTCCTCTTGCATCCTCTGCCCTGGTCCAAGTATCCGTGGAATACTGGGGTTCAGTCCTGGGATCACAGTTTGGGAAGGGTATTGCCAGGGCGGAGCATAGTCAGGGAATCATAGCGTTAGAGCCATTTAGTCCATCTCTCTTCCCCCTCATTGTACAGGTGAGAAAACTTGCCTGGATCCAGGCAAAGTCACCCAGGCAGCAAGCCTCCAGGGCGGGAGTTGAACCCAGGGGCCTATGCCTCCAGAGCCAGGGCCCTTTCCCTTTGTACAGTATGTTCAAAGAAGGATGAGCAGGGTGGTGAGCAGGCCACAGGAGCATGCCATATGAGGATCGGTGAGATAGTGTAGAGAAGAGAAGATTTAGGAGAGCAATAATAGCTGTCTTCAAGGATTTGAAGAACTGTCATATGGAACAGAGATTAAGCCTCTTTCTTTCTCAGCTCCATCAGTGAGTAGAAGTTGTAGAGAGGAATTGGGCCCAATAGAAGGGGAAAGTTTCCCAGCAGCGCTGTCCCATGTCCCATGTCGCTGCCCCCCTCTCCATCCCTCCCCACCAGCCGTAGTGGCTCATCCAAGGCTGGCATTATTGGTCCTTGATTCTCAAAGTAAAAATCCAAATAAATTGGATTTGTGAGGCAGGGCTGTGCAAGGGCAGCAGCCTCCCTCTCTTCTCCAGAGACGGGGAAGGAACTTGTCTACTTGTTGGGAAGGAGCAGAATATAATGATAAATAAGGGGCAATGGGAGGGGGACTTGAGAGTCCGTACAAGAGGGGACGGTGAGAAAGGACAATGGACCTGAAGGGTTTTCTTGGGTTGCCTTTGTCCTTTCCCATGGTGTCCTCCTGGGTGGATTGCCCATGCTCTGCGGACTTGCGTGAACTTAATGATTTTTCCAGCTGCAGAGCAGTTGTTAAATCACACACAGACCCAAATGAAGATCAAAAGAAGCCCAGAGTGCCTGTGAAATCCACCGTAAATGATCAAGGAAGGCAGGGGTGATGGCTGCCTCAGAAAGGTAAAAGAAGAGGAAATGAAGTTAACACAGTGAAAGGTATTCCTAGGGAGAGAGGAGCATGTGGGCTGAAAGTCAGCTGGAGAAATTGATGGAGGAAGTAGCCACCTACCTGTCCTAAGGCAAGACTTCTTTATCCCCCAGATATCATAACACCTGAAAATCCACTGTTAATATAATTTCTTTAGGTTTTTCCATTTGATCATGAATTAGGGGAAAAATAGGAAAAATGAAGGCTTTCATTAATTTAAAAAAATCATCACACATAGTAGGTTGTTTTGGTAATGAAGACCTTTATATTTAATGTAGTAAAGGTGAAACAATCGCCAACATTGAAATTTACGTCTCCCAATTGTGATCTCACAGAATCCCATGTTTCTATGGAACATGGCTTGAAAAATTTGTTGGTTTAATGGGATTTCCATTGATGACAGTTGGAGCCCGGCTCTCCAGATTCATGAATCTCAGAGACGGAAGCAGTCTTTGAAGCCATCCAGTCCAAATGGTTCCTGAATACTTTTTCTTACAATCTCCTTCTCAGGTGGGCATATCTCCACCTCAAGTGCTGCAAGAAGCAAACAAGAATGATGTGATGAGGGAAAGAATATGGAAAGAGAATTGAAGGGTGCCCAAAACAGAACTTCTCAATTTCCCAATGCTACCAGCATTTGGGAAAATATAATATTAGGTATGGTGGCCGGAGAATGAATAGGGGAGGAGGATGAAGAGGAAGGAGACTTTTAAGGGCTGCACACTACTGTGATATGGAAACAAGTTTCAGATGTTTTTACATATACTTCAGTACTCATATGGGTCTTGCTCTGTCTAGTTTGAGCCCTCTGTCCCTGGTACAGATTCTCACTCATCCACTCATCCTGGGCAAGTCTTAACCCTGTCTTCCCATAACTTTTTTCCACCCCAACCCTCCAACAAGCTGAGAACTTTCCTCTAGGTCTTTTAATATTTCACAAATATTAATGAAGTGGAAGGGAATGTAAAGGTCAACTCTGCTGATAGATTGACTTCAAATTTGCTATGTAAAACTAAGATTTTGATCCCTACTGGCCACATAAATCAACCCTTGTTGAAACATTCCTTCCACTAGATCCTATCTCAATTTGTAACTATTAAAGAGGCTGAGTAGAGGGAGCTGATCTGCTGATAAATTAACCTCAAATTGAAGAACTGTTTTTAATTTTTTACAAATAAATTTTATTGAGTCCTCCCCATCTCCTAGAGAGCCATCCCTTTTATCAAATAATTTTTAAGAAAGAAACAATTCAGCAAAATTGCTCAACATAGCAAAAAAATTGACTTCTATATGCAATATTCCATGTTATAGACCCTATCTCTGCACCCCAAAGTGAGATCTGAAGTACGTCTTCTCATATTCTTTGTTTGGGGCTAAGCCTGGTTTTTATAATTTTACAGTGTTCAGTTTTGATAGATTCAAAGTTGCCATTCTTTCAACTTATTGAAAGTTGAGTCATCCTACATATTGTTTTCCTGACTCTGCTTACTTTACTTTGTATCCATTCATATATTTTTTATACTTCTTTGTATTTATTATGTTTGTAACTTCACATAGCGACTCATCCCATTTCATCCATATATCACAATTTGCTAAGCTATTTCTTAATTGATGGGCATCTTCGTTATTTCCAGTTCTTTGTACCTCAAAAAGAGCTGCTAGGAACATTTTGGTGCATAGGAAGCCATTCTATTTGTTAATAATCTCCTTGGGGTCTGTGTTTAGCAGTGGATGCTTTGGATCAGAGGGTATAGACACTTAAATCACTTTATTTGCAGAATTCCAAATTGCTTTTATCGTTATCATTGAATTCAATTATGTATCTGCTATATGTCAGGCACTGTGCTAAGTTCTGGGGATCAAAGAAAGTCAAAAATTTTGTCCCTTCTCTCAAGAAACTCATTTGAATGGGGAAGACAATATTCAAACTCAAGATATATACAATATAAATGAGAGAAGCTCTCATAGGGGAGGCACAAGAAGGAGCAAATATGGGGAAAGGCTTCCTGCAGAAGGTGGGTTTGGAGCTGAGTATCTAGCTGAGGAAGTCAGGAGGGAGAGCCTTCCAAGCCTGGAAAATAGTAAGTCTTCAGACAAGGAAAAGATAGAGATGTATCTGTAGTTTAAAACATGAGCTGGTACTAATCATAATGCAATGATTCTAAATTAGCTCTAAGCCCCCAGTTCAGCAACCACTAACTGGATGGTCTCCCATTTCTGAAAAGGGACTATTCTTTCTTGTTCCCCTTCCTCTATTCTGGGAAGTAATAAGTAAATTACAGTTAAGGTGTGAGTATATTGTGCAATATATTTTATCTCTTAAAAAGCTAAGGGGCATAGTGAATATTGGCAAACAAAAAAGGCTTCCCTTACCCAGACAGCCCCAGAGAACTTGAAATAAGCAAGTAAGCCATGGCAACATTTGGCTTCCTCTCTGGATAGAGAGGGAGGAGGTGAGGAAGTTGATGTGACTTCCCAGCCCTGGCACCAGATCCATCACAGTTGGTGCTACATAGACTGGACCATCCGCCACCATGGCTCTACGCTCTGCCTTTAGCTGATGATTGGATCAGTTTTCTCCACTTGCCTCTTGGCTCTGACTGGCCTCCACCTCCTCCTTCCCAATTGTTATATAGGTCGCTTCTATCTTCCTATACCCTCAAGCCCCCTTATCAAAAGGGAGTTGGTAAAAGCTTGGGAGTCTGAGAACCGTCTGTCCTGTGGCTCGCCTTTGCCCCTCGAGTCTCGCTTGGCCAATAACTTGTCAAATAAGGAAATTAGAGTAGAGGGTCTCTTAGGTTCCTTCATGTTCTGAGCCTGTGCTTCTGTGGCTCTAAGAAAGGCCCTCTGTGGCTGGGGCCTCTTGTTCACCCAGCTGCGGGACCCTGGGGGGATGGGGTGGGGACTCTGTTGGCAGCCAGAGCCTTTCCTAAAAGCTTCAAAGGGGAATCAAGCACAGAGGGGCACAACAGTTGGCATTTCACGGCTTTTTCCTCTGAAAGGGGACACTGAGGCTATTTTTCCTCTGCAGGTTAGCGCCAGGCCTTAGTTCTCACTGCCAAGACCCTCAGGGCAGAGGGGGGGACAGGGAGGAGCCCAAGATCAGCCCCTGATCAGAAGTAGATAATGAATGTTTTGTCAACCTCCCGATGCCAGGCGTCCTCCAAGACCCTTCCGATCTGGTCCCCAATCCCTTCCCTAGTGCCTCCACCACAAGCCCCTCCACTCCAGCCAGGTGGGGCCCTAGATATACTCTGCACTTTCCCACCTCCACACAGTTCTTCCCAACTGCCTGGCTAATTCTGAATACCCCAGAGATGTTACCCCGGAGATGAGCAAACTGAAGTTCAGAGAAGTTGTGGCTCGCCCACAGGGTGACAGCTAATAATTGTTGGAGCCCAGGCTCCATCCCAGACCTCCCGGACCATGAGCCCACTGTATCAACCACCACCAAGACACACATAGTAGGGCCTTAAAAGAGCATTACTGAGTCAAGTTTGCTAAAGCAAAGACTGAATTGTTTGAGACGCTGCAGAAAAGGGCAGAGATTGATGCCCCTGGGTTCCTTCTATTTCTAAGGGTCAGGATTCTATGTACCAGGCGCAGCGGTGGGCACTGTGTGTGCACATGCATGGGAGCACACGTATGTGTGAAGGAAGTTGAGACTGGGATACAAAAATAAATAGTGGATAGTGACAAAAGAGAAACACAAAATGAATACGTGGCCCCTGCCCTCAATGAGCTTGCCATCTGCCTCTCGAGATCAGATAACGAAAGGTTTGCAGCTTGGATTCTCTGCCTCTTATTTGCACATTTGTGGAGTTGGAGACATAGGAGTGGGTTTCTTATTTTCATAGGTGCTCATCCAGCTTGAATCTGTGACCAAAGAGAGTCAAACTCAACCCGTGAGCAGGTCTGTTTGCCCTTCCTGAGCCTCAGTTTCCACTTCTGTAAATAAGAGGTTTGGACAAGATGACCCGGAGACCTGCCAATTCTAGATCCCATGGTTCTTGGATCAGTTTCCAGCCTGAGCTGCTGCTTTGCACACCTGAATGGCCTAGTGATGGAAGCTGTGATGATCACATTCCCTCCCCTGATTGAATTTTGAGAGATTGAATATTAAGAATGTGTTTGTATAGCCCAGGTAGGTCTCAGGCCAGTTCTGATTGCTGCTGTCCTGGGCAAGAGGATCCAGGCAGCCTTGGTGCACAAAAGTGGTCAATGCACAATAAGTGGCAGTGACCCAAGACAGAGATAGTTTAGAGAATAAGCTATCCCAAAGAGGTCTGGGACTCCTTGGGAAGTAACAAGTTATCCATCCCTGTTCATCTTCTAGCACAGGTGAGATGACCATCATTGGATTTGTTCCTGGGTATTGATCGACTAATTGATGGATTATTTTTTTAAAATTTATTTATTTTTAAAACACATTACTTTATATATCATGTTGGGAGAGAAAAAGCAGAGCAAAAGGGAAAAACCATGGGAGAGATTAAAAAACAGAAAAAAGAAGTGAACATAGCATGTATTGATTACATTTAATCTCCTTAGTTCTCTTTCTGGATGCAGATGGCATTTTCTGTCCAAAGTCTATTGGGATTGCTTTGGGTCACTGAACCACTGAGAAGAACCAAACTTCAATGTATTCTTGGTTCTGCTTGATTCACTCAGCATCAGTTCATGTAAATCTTTCCAGGCCTTTCTAAAATAAGCTTCTTCATCATTTTTCATAAAACGGTAATATTCCATTACCTTCGTGTACCACAACTTTTTCAGTCATTTCCCAGTTGATGGGCATCTACTCATTTTCCAATTCTTTGTTACCACAAAAAGAGCTACTACAAGCATTTTTGCACATGTGGGTCCTTTTCCCTCCTTACCCTAACCCTCCTTACAAAGGGTTTCCTTGTGAGACAGACCCTGTACTGGTTCTACACATTTTGATAGCCCTTTGGGCATAGTTTCAAATTGCTCTCCAGAACGGTTGGATCAGTTCACAACTCCACCAACAATGCATTAGTGTAACTGATGGATTCTTTGGCCTCTTCACCCCTATCTTCTTCATATTCAATACCTCAGTCATCAGATCCACCTGACAAGTCTTTTCCCAGGTCCCTAGATCCAGCTGCCTATCCTAGATCCAAAGGAATGGCATGTTGGTTTCTAAATTAAGAGAGAAATAAGTAAATGATTGGGTGGCTTTGGTTAAAATTTATGATTTCATTGCATTAAGGAGTTCTTGGTGTGAACACTTATTCTATCAGTGTAGATCAGCCAGGGTTCTTGCGATTTATATTCATAGTTACCTAGGGCATACTTACCCCAGAACACAGTCATATATATCCAGAGGAAAGGCCTGAACCCAGCTCCTGAGCACCTTATGCTTAGAATTGTTTCACTCTTTGTACTCATATTCCAGTGACAGGTGCACTGTGGGGATAAGTTACTTATCCAGGAACACACAGTCATATATGTCAAAAGGAAAGGCTTGGACCCATCTCCTGAGCTCCATATGTTTAGGATTGTTTCACTCTTTGTACTTATATTCCAGTGACAAATGCATAGTAGGCTCTTTAATAGAAAGTTGTGAATTGATTTGACTCCAAGCCAGCCATGGCTTGTGCATTTTGGAAAAAAATTACTGTTTAATTATAACATTATAATTAATATATATTTATATATAATATAATTAAATATGGCTCATCCTGGAGCCTTTGCCACTTCATCTCTCCTTGCTGCTGCCCGATAGATAGAAAACTGATCTTGGAAGCAAAACAATTGGATTCAAATCATGCTTCTGACACCTAATGGCCATGTCACCTAGGGCAGACCGATTAATCTCTCAGAGACTCCCAAGTAACTCTTGGAGACTATAAATTGAAGAGGAGGTCCTGATTGAGCAGAAACTAGCCCAAGGTTGGGGTGTCCAGTCTAGGGGATTCTCCCAAATCTCCCTGATTAATAGAAAGTCATTTCTTCATCATGTTTTCATGGCTTTAGCTGTCAGTGTGGCTTATGTTTACATTAAGAATTCACAAGCCTTGTCCAAAATTTAAAAAAAATCCAAAATCATGTTTTGTCCACAGAGTCACAGCTCCAGGAAGGTACAGTTGATGACTCTTTGAGGGGAAGCTTGGAGAAGGAGATCTTTCTTTAGCAGAGAGACCAGGAGATTTTGAGTCAGGGAGTTAGGAAGGGTTTCCTGGCTCCACTACTAGCCAAGTCACTTAATCTTCTGAGACTCAGTTTCCTTGTCTGTAAAAGAAGCTAGCCAGGTAATCTCTGTTAGATCCTTGTCAGCTCTAATGCTTTTGATCTTTCACTCCTCTACTTCATTGTCCTATCCCAGCTTCTTCTAGACCTTCAATTGTTTCCAGATTGGATCATTTTTGTGCCCAATCCACATTCCAGATTGTCTACACCAACCACACCACCCCATCTCCTTCTTCAGAAGATTGGAGATGGTCCTCCCATATGGCAAAGCTGGCTTGGAAGCAGGGGGATGGACTGGAAGGCTTTCAGCTCATTCTTCTGGGCCCTGTTGTTAACTTGTGATTCTCTGATCCCAGGCCAAGTTTGCCGTGTGAGAAGAGCCTTGTGATGGGCAGGCCCATTTTCAGTGACCACCTCCTCTCCCTGCTTCTTCCTTCCAGCTTAACCCAATTATTGTGAGTCCTAAGCTTGGATTTCCCAGTTTCCTTTGCTTTGACATGCTTGGGGGCTTGTGGCTGAGAAATCTGCCCATCCTTGGATGAATCTTATAGTGCTAGGAGCAGGTCCCATCTCCCAGGTATGGCTCCAGGACAGCTTCCTGAGGGGCATCACTGGGGACCAAAGCTGGCCACCAGGCCTCTACTCATTGCAATTCCATCCATCTCCTGCCCTTCCTTCCCCTTTAAAGCACTTACTGTGTGCCAGACACTCTACTGGACATGGTAACCCTGGTTTCAATTCATGAAAAATTCAGTCCTGTACACTTTTTACCCTTTCTTGCTATAGTATCTTTGTTCACAGCCTTCCTCCAGAATTGGCTCTGGCTTTCTGGTTCCCTTAGGAGACAGTGCAGTATTGTGAAAAGAAGTCAGAGGACCTGGATTCAAATCCTACCTATAGCACAGTGCCCGTGTTTCCTTAATTGTAAAAATAGGAGGTTGGATGGTCCTTAGTTTTCTGGTGCACTCACCACCCCCGTGCCCTCCCTCTAGGGAGTGACCGATATGAGGCCATTGGTGTGCCAGGATCTTGGGGCACAGCAGGATTGGGAGGCTGCAGAAGCAGCTAATTCAGTTAAGTTCAAGTGTGCTTCTGTGAAGCCCCCACTGTGGCTAGGGGCTACAAATGGAAAGGCAAACACCTGCTAGAGGAACTGAGCAGCTGCCTGTTCATTCAGATCCTTCCCAGACCTTGGCTTTGTCACCTACAAATGGCTGAGCCAGAGAGTTTAACTGAAGCCGCATCGCCCCAGTTTACACCTTGACTCTCTCTCCCTTCTGCTGGTTGCTGAATGATTGCCAGCATTTTAAGGGTTCTAGAGATCAAGGGAAGGCTGGGGCAGCTGGGCTGTCCCCCATATTTTGAGCATCTTTCTTTTGGTGAGCTCCTAAGACTTGGACTTTGGTTCACTTGCTCTCCCAAAGTTCAGTTTTAAGCTATGAAGACTAAGCACAAAGAATTTTGGGACACCTTGTATTGACCCTGAATCTGTTCCCCAACCTGAACCAGTGGGGTGGACATGGACAAGATGACACTAAGCCCTCCACCGTTGCCTTTCTCACTGAGTCACTTCACCCAGACTTTACTTAGGTCTCTCTGCACATAATAGGTGCTTTCCCATCTCCCCATGCTACATTCAAAGCTCAGGATAATGGGAAAAGAGCAGTGGTTCCCACTCCTGGAATGAACTCATCCCCAAAGAATGATCCAGCACATTGGAAGAGGATTGGATTAGAAGGATTGGCGTTCTCAGAGGGAAATGGGCAGCTGACTGGCATTTTCTCTGCAGGATTGGTACAAGGATTTTTTCACAGTTGGCAGTGAGGTCCGATGTTTTGTCTACATGAGGCCATCTGAAACCTTGGTCAAGGGGGACAGGCTTATGGAAAGAGGCACATCACTTGCTCGTTCACTGCCATTCAACAATCATGGAACCCAAAGATCTAGAGTTGAAAAACAAAACTTCCAAGACTATTTAGACTTTTTTACAGATGGGGAGACTGAGTTCAAATTCTGACTGACCTTGAATAATTTATTTCATTCTCTCTCTGACAGTTTCCTTACCTATAAAAGGAAGAAATTGGAGTTGACTTCCAAGGTGCTCTATATCTCTAAATCAATCCAGTTCATCCATAGGATACTATGACTAAGGCTGAATTGGATGGAAGTGCCCCTGCTCTCCCTGACTTCTGGTTGTTTTCATGGCAGCACCATCTCAGCTTGTTTAGTACGAGGACTTGGGTCCAGTTAAGGGCATTTCTGGTAGGGAAGGGATTGACTTGGAAGAAGGGAGTCTTTCAGATGCCCCTGAAATTGCCCTGCTTTGGGTCACTACTGTCCTTGGAAAGCTGACCTTGGGCCTAAACATCCACTCCTTGCTGTCCAGTTTACAGAAAAAAAGATGCAAAAAACAATTAACCAATGACTTAAGATAGGATGTCACCGGGTGGGCCTTACACTGCCTTAGACAGACAGTAACTGGTTTACAGGTCATGTGGTCTGGCTTGGGATCTCCATGACCAACTCAAAGAGAGTAGACCCAGCTGCTTCTTATTACAGAGCCTGGGCTGGAAGTTGAAGGCCATTCAATGGAGGATTTTGGTCCAGACACAGTCATCTGTTCTCCACTCAGAATCAGCCTCTTTTCCCCTTCTCGGAGCCTTCTCTTTCCCTCTTTCTGACCTCCTCCTCTCCCCTTGTGGTGACAACATGCCAGGCTTTGAGATCTGGAGCTGATTTCCCTCTTCTTTCCTCCCTCTGTAGAAACTGAAACTTCATTTGACCAAGCGACGAGAGCCTCGGGATACATCGTTGAGATGTAACTGTCCACCAGGTAAGGAGCAGCTGGACCGGGAAGGACATGGGGAGGAAGGGGTTCTCACAGGACTCTGGACAATGTCCTTTGTCTGTTCTATCTGCCACCAGTGTGTGTGTGTGTGTGTGTGTGTGTGTGTATGTGTATTGGGGTGGGAGTGATCCAAGCAAAAATGTGATAATCCTACAGGAATCTGATGAGGGGGGGATTTATTCATAAAGTTTATAAAAATCTTAATGGCCTCCCCAAGCTGGATGAGAGGAAGTGTGTTATATGGCTGAATTTGAAAGCAGGAGCTTTGGTTTGGATCGAAACTCTGCAATTAATTTTTTGTGTGTTCTTTTATAAGTTCTTTTCTTTGTCTGGACTCAATTTTACCATTTGTGAAAAGAAGTAGTTGGATTAAGTCATCACTAAGAATTTATGAACTCTTCAGTTATAACTTGGAGTCGTTCAGTTAAAAGAAAGAAAAGAAAAGAAAAAAGTGTTCCAGTTTAGAGTTGGAGGATCTGAATTCAATCCTGGCTTTGTCATTTGCTACCTGTGTGATCTTGGGCAAATCATTAAACTTGACTGAGCCTCAGTTTCCCATCTGGGCAAAATTACCTCTGAGGTCCTTCTCACTCTGAATCATATGATCCTAAAAAGGTGAATGTGTATAATTATAGCTGACTTGAATTGCCTTTTTCCCTTCCCCCAAGCACCCCCCCCAATAAAATAGTATTTTCTTCTTTCTAATGCATTTATCCTATAGCATCCTATGGTGCCAGCAGGCTGCTGCTGTGCTGGCAACTGGCATTTGTAGTGCTTTAAAGTATACAGAGCACTTTATAAACCTGACTCTGTCTAAGTCTCAAGCGCCATATTTTTTATAATGTCTCCCCTATTCCCCCTTTCCTTTTCTCACAAAGTTTACACCTTGTCTCCCCAACAGAATATAAGCTTCTTGAGGGCAGAGATTCATTTTTTTTGTCTTTGCACCCCAGGGCATATAGAGCCTGCACACCTACTATGTGAATGGATGAAAAAGCCCTTATTAGATACCATGTATTTTGTCAGCACCAGAGACCCAAATATGTACAAGTCATCTAGATAATTCTTGCCCTTAAGATGCTAACACTCTAAAGGGAGAAGATGGCACAAAAAGGAAAGCCAGGGGGCACAGTGGGTAGAGTGTCAGTCCTGGAGTCAAGAGGACTCATCTTCTTAAGTTCAAATCTGGCCTCAGACACTTCCTAGCTGTGTGACCCTGGGCAGGACAGTTTACTCTATTTGTCTCAGTTTCCTCATCTGTAAAATGAGCTGGAAAAGGGAAATGACAAACCACTCAGGATCTTTACCAAGAAAACCCCAAATGGAATCAGAAAGAGTTGGACATGATTGAAAGCAACTGAACAATAACAGTGAAAAGGAGAGGCTGGTGGCTGAGCACATGCTGAGCAGGCCAGAAGCGACAGGATCTGGAGCAAGAGAAAATGAAAGCTTTCCTCTCAGAGCCCAAATCCCAGGTGACCAATAATGCTTGTTGACTGATGGAGGCAGCGCCTGATATTATTATCCCCATGTTACAAATAAGGAAACTGAGGCTCATAAAAGATCATCGATTTGCCTTAGCCAGTAAGTAGCAGAGACAGGATCTGAACCGACTCCAAGTGTAGGCTTCTGTTCCCAGTCCCTGTGTTTCATCCTCTGGCTGAACTTTGAGCTCCATAAGGACAGGGACCTTTTTTATCCAAACTCTACATAACCCCAAGTAAATGCTCCACTGAATTGATCTAAGCTTCCCCTTTCAGGAACGTAGACTTCCATAGAAAACAGCCAGGGACAGTGGAAAGAGAAGGAGAGGAAATATTAGTCTCCACTCCACCACTAACAGGCCTGGAATCGAGAACGTGGCAATCATGATTCCTGAAATTAAAAATATCTTGTATAGATAAACAGTGGAAGGTACAAATAAGCCATGTAACGCTTACATTGGCATAAATAAGGCATATAATATGTAAAAAAAGGATTATTATAGAGGGGAGAGGCAGAGGTCCACCCAAACTCAAATTGTCTCCCCACCCACCAATGACCTAGGTTTTCCCACCCATACTGCTAGTCAAGAAGGGCAAGCAAAAAAAAAATTGGTGGGGGGAGAATAAAAAATTAAAAAGTTTGATTATCGTGGATGCAGCAGCTTATTATAGTGGAAGAGCTCTGGTCTGAGGGTTAGAAAACCCGGCTTGTGGTCTAGCCTCTGCTTCTTGATACTAGAGCCATGCAAAGACAGCTGCACTTGACTTTGGACAAGTCATTTACCCCCTGGACTTCCTTTTCCTCATCTGTAAAATGAGAGGTTGACCTTTAAGGCCCTGACCAACTCTGAATATATGTGTACTGTCCAGGACCACCTCTTCCCCTACTCATAGGGCAGGGCCCCCCAGAAAAGGCTTCCTCTGTTCAAGATTCTCTGTCAGTCAGCATTTACTCAAACCATATTTCATGAGCCTCCACTGGCATATTATTTACCTTTTATAGTCAAACCAGAGGTCACCATTCAGTCAAAGGAAAGACTCATGCATAAGGATACGGAAATGCATGCTGGGAGCTTGTGGCTGGGGTACCCACTTCAAGGAACCACCCAAATTTCCTATATGAAGGGGCCACCGGGTCTCCTAGGGATGTAACTGGGCTGCTCCCACCAGGCCTGCTACGTATTCGTCTCTGACATTTGCCTAGGCTCCATCCACTGAATACATGGTCACGGCTGGTCCTACCAGCTCCGGTATCATTACTTTTTCATGAGAAGAGTCGGCTCGTTATGCTCTTTTTACAAAGCAGCCACATCTGCCTCAGTCATAGGACCCAAGCAGCCCTCCCTAGGGGGAAAATCCCTTCTGGGCTTTACAGAGGAAGCTATCCTATTCCCTTCGGAGTCCCGGATAAGAGACTTCTCATATCCCAGGAAGCTTTTTTTTTGTCCCGAGTGCCGCCCTTGTTATAACAAAGAACAGAGCCATGCTTGGTTCTTTAGAACATATAGCCGAAACACTCCAAACTTTTTATCTAGTTGATGCTCTTCTCCTTTTCCTCCTCCTCCTCCATTTCTTCTGCCTTCTCCTCCTCCTCCTCCCCTTCTTCCATCTTCCTCTTCTTCTTCTCCTCAACCCCCATTTCTTCTGCCTCCCTCCTCCTCCTCCCTTCTTCCTCCTCCTCCTCCATTTCTTCTGCCTTCTCCTCCTCCTCCCTTCTTCCTCCTTTCTTCTTCCTTCTTCCTCCTTCCTCCTTCTTCCTCCTTCCTTCTTCTTCCTCTTTCCTCCTCCTCCTTTTTTCTCCACTTCTTTCACCTCTTTCTTCTCCTCCTCCTCCTTTTCTTCCTTCTTCTGATTCTTCTTTTTTTCCTCTCCCTCCTCCTCCTCCTTCCTCTGATTCTTCTTCTTTTCCTCTTTCTCTTCCTCCTCCTTCCTTCTCTTCTTTCTCCTCCTCCTTATCCTGAATTTCTTGGCTTTAGGTCTCTAAGACCAAAGTTGCCCTACCATGGGCTGACCATTCCCTCTGCCTCTTGATTTCAGTCTCCAAAGTCTAGCCTCTGGCTTTTCTTCATCCTCATGTGCCTAGAGATTCTTCACCCAATAACTGCCCAAGAGAATCATATTCTCCTAATTTTTCCATTTCAAATGTCATCTTCTCTTCGGGCGAACAAGTAGATATGGAAAAGGCACAAACAGGGAGCAAAGCCCCACCAGGCCCAGTCACAATCTCTCCTACCTGCCATATTCCTGTCCTTTCATGTGGAGATTCAGACAGCCAAAGCTTCTCACAGCTTGAAATCGCCCTCACGTGTGGCGCTGGGAGTCCCTCCCTGGGCTCATTTTCTTCCCTCTGTGAAATGAGAGGCTTGAACAAGTTAGAAAGGCTTGAGGGCCAAGTTGAGGTGAGAGGATGAGCCCTTCTTAAAAGCCCACTGACTGCTCATTCTCTTATCCCATTCTGAGCCCTTCTCTCTACCCACAGCTCAGACCCTTTGTCACCTCTTCCCTGAACTACTGACGGAGCTTCCGAATCGGTGTCCCCGGCCATTCCATCTACTCAGCTGCCAAAAGAGTTTTCCCAAAGTGCAGGTCACTCCTCTAAATAAATAAACTTCAGTAGCTCTCTGTCACCTTTAGAAGCAAATATAACTCCTCTGTTTTGCTTTGAAGGCCCTTCACAGCCATGGCCCACCCCAGTTTAACAGCCCCATCGTACGTTACTCTCCTTCCCAAACTCTGCCCTCCATCCAAACAAGCCTTCTCTTCATCCCTTACACACTTCCTCCATCTCCAAGCTTTTGTCCTGTATCCTCCATCCTCATCTCTGCCTCATATAAATCCCCTCTTCTTGCATGATCAGCTCAAGCACAATCGCCAATTCCCAGTGTTCCCTTCCCCCTCTCTGACCTTGTATCTAATTAACCTATTTTCACTTTGTTTTCATCATTTGGTCATTTCACTCGCGTCCAACTCTTTGGGGTTTTCTTGGCAAAGATTCCATTGGCCATTTCCTTATCTATCTCATTTTACAACTGAGGAAACTGAGGCAAACAGGGCAAAGTGGTTTGCCCAGGCGCCCAGCTAGTAAGTGTCTGAGGCCAGATTTTAATTTGGGTCTTCTCGACTCCAGGCCTGGTGCTATATCCCCTACACTACCTAGCTATCCAGTCTTTTTTATTTTATACCCAGTTTTATATGTCCATATTGTCTCACCCAATGGCAAGGAAACTCTTTGGGAGCAGGGATTGTTTCTTTTTCTTTCATATCCCCATCACCTAGTATACTGAAGGTGTTTAATAAATGCTTGTCCAAAATAAATAAATAAATGCTTGTCGATTGATTGCCATAAGGTATGATAGAAGGAGCAATGGATCTAGAGTCAGAGGCCCTTGTTAAAATTTCAGAGTCCCACCTGTCTGACTTTGGAGAAGTCAATCCATCTCTCTGAGTCTCAGTTTCCTCATTTGTAAAGTGAGGAAGTTAGATTCAGTGACCACTAGAATGCATTCAGCTCTAACTTTCCAGTCCTAGGATTAAATGTGGATGATTTGGGGAATGAAATGTAGAAGAAAGAGATCCAGAAGCTCAGGTTCTGCCAGGGCCAGAATTGAGTTGTTCTCTGCCAGCCTCTGGGATTGGTGCCCCAAGGCACCAGGAATGGGGGAGATGGGTTTTTGTAGGATGGGGCTGCTCCCGAATCAGAGGGTTGTCTGCTCCTTTAAGGCTTCCAGCTGAAGCCAGTTAGAAATGGGTCATCTGGGTTAATTAAAAGGGTGTATGGAAACCCTGGGAAACTCCCTCCCACCAGGCACAGGAGATTGGGCTCTGGGGGCTGGGAAAGAGGATCTGGAGGTTAATGAGATGATACTTGGCTCTCAAACAAAAAGAAAGAGGGGGAGTCCTAGGGGAAGGACCATTTGCTGGATGAATCTGAATGCCCCCGGGGAAGTCGTGGGCTGTGAGAAGAGTTTGGGAGGACCCACAGGTCTCACCTTCTGATCCACCATGGAAGTGATTGTGTCTGGGGCTCTCAGCTGGAAAGAGTTAATCAGGCAGCAGGAGAGCTGGAGGAAATTTCAGAGCTCATCAGGTCCGACCTGCTCCTTTTACAGAGAGAGCAACTGAGGTCCAGATTGGAGAAGGGGCTCAGCCCTGTGGCCCAGCGAATGAGCAACAGCCTGGGATTCAAGGCTTGGGCCGTTAGCACACAGGGGCCTCTTTTATTACACCCCATTGCTTCCTTGGCATGCGGGGGAAACCCAAAACTTGTGTTTTTAGAGATGAGCCAAGTGGAAGAACTTGGAGAATGGATGAATGAGGGAGGTGGGGGAAAGACTTTTACCCAGAATTACAATTGAAGGAGGAAACACAGAACTAGAGAGGGGACTGGATCAGCATGAGACTGGGAACAATCCGATTTAACAAATGTCTTTAACGTTTTTTACTGTGGGGAGAGCATGGTTCTCTGTAACTGGAGTACCAAAATAGAAAGCACCAATGCTTGCCCTCAAGAAGCTTAACTTTTGTGGGCTTTTGCCTACAAACTACAGGGATAACAACATGTGGTGGGGAGCACTGGGCCAAGAATCAGAGAACCCCATTTTGTAGCTGGGCATCCTGGGACAAAATACCTAGTAAAGTGAGCCTCCGCTTTCTGCTCAGCAAATGGAGAAGACTCAGTATTAGAATAAAACAGCAGTATGATGGAATGGCTAGGGGCCAGTCTGCAGCAGAGGGACCCTGGGGTTCCTTTTAGCTATAACCAAATGGCTGAGAAGATGATATTAAGATCCTGTGAGTTTCCTCACTTGGGATGTTCCACACAGAAGAAGTCTATTCCAACCCTTAATTATATTTGTTATTTCACTTGGTTTTATAATGAAGTTCACTTAAGATGACACTGAAAATAAGATGGGATATTAGCTGTTATCTAAAAGAGAAAGCTGGGGGCAGAGATTCAAGAAAGAACCCTTTGGAAAGGTTTTGCCAGACTAGAGGCTCCCACTGGGGGAGAGAAAGAGAGAGATAGAGACAGACAAGAGAGAGACAGAAAGAGAAAAATAGAGGCAGAGAGAGACACAGATAGAGACAGACAGAGCCAGGGGAGGGGGAGGGGAAGAAAGGGGCCCGCCTGCCTGATAGATGTCGGGCCAGTCTGCTCTAGCTGATTTAATTTGCTTACAGTGGCAGGAAGGCTCACTAACAAGGAGACACTGGATCTGGCCCTTTGAGCCTGCTCCTCTCCCACCCCCAGGGGCCCATAGAGAGCTGTTGTATTTCCTCCTTCCCTGCCCCCCACCAGGTTTCTTGAGGACAGCTTTTGAACCTTGCTGATCTTTGTGGAAATATCAGAGAGGAAGGAGAGGGGGAGGAGATGCTGCCGGTACCTTCGAGCAGGCCAGCCCAGAGGAAACTGTGAAGTGCCAGCAAAGAGACCTGGAAGTGACCTTAGAGAAAATGTAGTCCAACTGTCTCATTTTACAGATGAGGAAACTGAGGCTCAGGGCATCCCTTCTTCCCCATCTACCCAGTAACCTCAGCTCCCCATGGTACCTCCGTGCCCAGAATCTCAGGGTGTCCCTTCTGAGCTTGCCTAAGCCAATCCGGGTTCCCCCTCCTGACTGTGTCTGATGCTTGGGACCACAGCTGTCACTAGTGATTTTTTTCAACTAGGGCTTGAACTACCTGTGGGACATCTCCAGGTTGCTGCTGGGCTGAGCTGGAGGGGAAAAAAACTCACCTGAGTTACTGGTGATGAAGAGGAAGTAATTTTTGCCAACCAGA
>JAJPUD010017235.1:0-31815 GCA_023553655.1 Myrmecobius fasciatus | reverse complement strand
AGTTTCCCTCAGTAGGCTTAACAGTCAATAAGGACCCTTCTAGCTCTATCCTTTTGTGGGTCTGGGAGTAGACACCCCTCTCTCCAGATCTCACTTCACATAATCAGAAGAGGTCAGAAACTGGGGGGAGGACTTAAAAATTAGAGATGGGATTTAGAGAGCATTTCCTCCACCCTTCCTCATTTTGCACGAGGGATGGGATGTTCGGAGAAGGGAAGGGATTTGCCATACAGCGAGTCCCAGAAGCACACAAAGAACTCTTGTTTAGTATCAATGGAAACAGGCCAGAGTGGGAGACAGACTGGCTGACAAAGCTGTGTGTCCAGGAGGCCAGTCTCTTGAGGACTTAATGCTGGCTTTGCCCCCTCCTGGTTGCACACTCCCCGCCTCCATCTCTCTCCCCAGGAAAGGTGGGGACTTTGAGGCACTCCCCTGGGGCCAAGCCCCAATTCCAGGCCGCCCAGTCACACGCACATCTCCAGCTGCAGGTCTCCAGGCCGAGACGAGCTTGGGGAGAGGGGTCCAGGACACCCCTTCCTCTATCCCGCCGCCCGGAGACTTGCCTCTCATCCCCTTTCCCCTCTCCCTTCTTTGCACGATGGTGCTACCCTTCAGGTCTGGACCCTCCAACATACACACACATAAACCACCTGGACCTTCCCACCCTCCTTTTCCTGGGAGCTCCCCTCCCCCTGTGCTGGGGAGTCGTGGAGTCTGACCAGATGGTGCTAGGGGGTGTTGGGCTAAGGTCCGGGGCTTTCTCCCAGCTCCCCTCAGGAGCCCAGTGGAGGGGACCATGGAGCGGGGAGGGGGGAATTAGGGGGTCATCTCTGTAACTACCACCCTCACCCCCATCCCCAATAAAACCTTCAGCCTGAAAGGCACCAGAACTCCCTGTGTGGGCATTTGTAGTCATTGACTGTATTCGTTGTGTGTCAGACAGAGAGATGTAGAGCTGAAACTGCCCTCCAAGCTTGTCTAGCCCAGAGCTCCTTAAACTTTTTCCACTTGTGACTCCTTTGCACCCGAGACATTTTTATGTGACCCCTGGTATACGGATACAAAAAATAGGCATACAAATATAATATTTACTGATAATAAATCATTTCACAACCCCCACATTCAGTGGTTGTAACTCACAGTTTAAGAAGCTTTGGTCAAGCCCAACCCTCTCACTTTACAGATGAGGAAACTGAGGTTTGAGGAAGGGAAATGATTTGCTTAATGTTCCACGGACAAAATACAGTCCCTTTCTTCAAATCTACTGGGGAGACATGAAAACAAATACAAAGCAAACTATTGACAGGATCACTGTTGTTCTGTTGTTTACACTCATGCTCGACTCTTCCCACCAACCCCCTTTGGGATTTTCTCAGCAAAGACACTGGAATGGTTTACCTTTTCCTTCTCCAGCTCATTTTATAGATAAAGAAACTGAGGCAAACAGAGTTAAGTGATTTGTCCAGAGTCACACAGCTAATAAGTGTCTGAAGCTAGGTTTGAATTCAGGCCTTCCTGACTCCATTGTGCTACCCAAATGCCCCAATAGGAGATAATAGGGAAGGCATCTGAATTAAGAGATTTGGGGGGTAGGCTTAGAAGAGAAGGAGCTCGAAGTCAGAAATGATGAATGATCCTGGAAGAAAATTAGGGATTCAGGGAGAAGATCCAACATGGAGAAGGCCAAGGGCAGGAACTTGAAACAGAAGGTCAAGGGTATGGAGTCCAGTTTGACTGAACCAAAGAGAATAATGCTAGAATAAGTCTTAAAGATTGGTGATAGGTTGGGGGAAGGGGCTTTAATTTACCTCTTTTATTGTGTTGTGTGTCTGTTAAGTGTCTGTAGACAGGATAGATAGACATAGATAGATAGATAGATGTGGATGGACAGAAAGATGTGGATGGATAGATAGATGATAAAAGTATATGGATAGAGAATTGTGGGTGGACAGATAGAGTAGATAGATAGTAGAGGTGGATGGACAAATAGACAAGATAGATAAATGTGGATGGATAGACAGATAAAAGTGTATGGATAGAGTTGTAGATGGACAGATGGACTAGATAGATAGATGTGGATGGATAGATAGACAGGTTAGATTGGATGGATGGATAGATAGATGTGGATGGATAGATAGATGATAGTATATGAATAGAGAGTTGTGGATGGATGGATGGATGGAATAGTGAGGTAACTGGTGCTGTAGTGGTTAGAATACTGGGCCTGGACTCAGGAAGACCTGAGGTCAAATGCTACCTCAAAACACTTATTAGCTATGGGTAATAATAGCATCAACGTCCCTCAGGTTGTGAGGATTAAATGAAAGAATACTTCTAGAGTACTTTGGAAATTTTAAAGTGCCCTCTAAACACTGGTGGATGTGTATCTGAGAGGATGAACAAGGTGCTGCCTATGTTGTTAGGGAAATGTCCATGTGGGTAAGGTCACAGACTCTTTTGGATCCTGTGGGAGAGAGTAGTAATGTGGAGTAGCAGATGGAGAAACCTTCGGTCTGTGTCAGGTAACTTATGGACCGTGCCTTAAACCCCAATCACTCTGGTTCTCATTGATCAGCCAACAACAGGTCCCAGGCAAAGTCCCATTGGTCCATTGCTTGAGCTCTGATGGGTCAGAATGAGTGTAAATAGCAAGTATTTTTGTTTTGGCCAGAAACCCTGAGCATCTTTTCCTCCTAGATTTAATTCTTATTTTCTTTTTTCTTTCTTTCTTCCTTTTTTTTTTTTTTTTCCTGTCAAGGTAAAAGGTCATTGCTTGCCTCATTTCTTAACTAGCCTTAATCACGGATTGGGCATTACCTCAGATAAATTGAATTCTGGGAAAGACCTTAGTGTAAAAAGACCAAGGTCTCCCATTGCATCCAGGCTCATCTCCAGTCATCCTGATTGCTAATCTTGCCACTGGGCCCAAGTGGCTCTGGAGGAGAAATCGAGGCAGGTAATTTTGCATAGTCCTCCCTCACTCAAATCCAATTCACTCCTTTTATGTCATGACATCACCTTCCTGATGTCATGGTTGTCTTTAAGAACAAAGGACAAACTACAATCTATCAGTAGTATGAGCTGCCCCCCTAGGGACAGCTCCAACTGGGCAATGCAGCCCCTCTCTTCTTCTCTCCCTCCTTTTCCTTCTTTCTGTAAGAAATGGAGGGGCATTTATTTGGTTTCTATAGCTATTAAAATCAAATTGGCCAAATAAAACTTAATGAGAAAATGGAAACCCATGAAGACATCCAGGAATAATCAAGGGTAGAATGTATGATTGTAAGCTCCTTGGGGACAGGGACTGGCTTTTGTAATCTGGGCTGATGGCCGGAGATTTGAAAAGAATCCTTTGTTCTTTGCCCTTAGCCCTCAAAGTTATCTTTCCCCTCCTAGAATGGAAACTGCTTGGGGGGCAGGGACTGGCTAGGTTAATGAGTGGAGAGTCTGGTCTTGTAACTTTGGTAACATCCAATTAATGGGAGATCAGGGGAGGGATTTGTGCTTCAGGATAGGAAATAAAAAACTGCCTTAGGAGTTTTAAAGGGGGTCTACTCATCTAGGCACCCATTCTTGCAAGGATCTAAAATAAATCTTTCCTGCATTCATCAGTGAGTCATGGAGTTCTTGGTAAGAGATTTTCTTTCCTGCACTTCTTTCCTTCCCTCCCTCCCTTCTTCTCTCTGTCTCTCTCTTTCATTTTCTTTCTTCTCTTCCTGGTTGGGTGACTCTGCTGCCATGACATTGGAGACGTCATCTCCCACTCTCTTGACCTCTGCCTGCTGGACTGAAAAGTGAGCAGGCGCACGTGACCCCCAGCCCTCTCTTCCTGCTCTGACGTTCCCTGGTTCAGTGGCTGAACTCCAGACCACCTATGTTGTCACGTGGGCTGTGCATTGTGCCCATCATCAAGGTGTGTCTGACACTCTGAAAGGGAGCCAGTGGGAAGAGAGGAGACACTACCTTAGGGGTGTGTGTGTGTGTGTGCCAGCTCCAGCCTCCTTTCCCATGAATCCTCCCACCCAGAAGGCACCTCTTCTCACCACTCTGAGCTAGGGGAGCCCCAGGATAGAGTTTGTACTCCTAGAGGCTCCTCCTCCAAGGAGCCAAGCTGCTGGGTGCACACTTTACTCCGAGGGCATGAGAATTGTGTTACTTGTGCCATCTGGGTTGGGGTGACAGGCTGTGGGGGAGATCAGGCAGGAAGGGGCTCCCAGGCTAGCTGGAGAGGACAACTGGAGGGTTTGCCCTCCAGGCAGGGATCCCAACCTGAGCAAAGGTATGGAAGTGGGACTCATTGTCTATTTTTCACAAGGAAAATCCCTCTTGAATTCAGTGGATTTCAACCATCCTGAAATGGCTGCCATGTGACATTTTCATAGTGTCTAACTAGGGCTAGCACTTTACAATTAGGATCTCAATGTGGCCCCCTCAAGGACCCTGCAAGGTGGATGCTATTATTATCCCCATTTTAAGATGAGCAAACTGAGGCAGATGGAGATGAAGTGAGGTGAGATTTGAACTCAATCTTCCTGGATGCAGGTGCAGTCCTCTCCCCACTGACTTCAAGGTGTAATCACGACTAAACTCAGGGGACAAAATTCAGTCCCTGCAATCAGCGATCTTACTTTCTGCTCTTCCCTCTCAACTTAAAATTCTGTTTTAAAATTACTTTCATTTCCAGATATATTCCTCCCATTCATCCATCAACCCGTCTCTTGCAACAAAGACTTTTTTAAAAGTTCACTTAAAATTATTAATAATAAACAACTTTATTTTAAATGCTTCAAAGTCTGCATCCATCCATCTCTGTTTATCTTGTCCTTAGAATCTTTACCACCCTGTAAGGTAGATGCTATTATTTTCCCCATTTTATAGTCGAGAAAAGTGAGTTTGAGAGATTAATCAATTTCTTTTGGACTCCATGCTTAGCCCTCTATTCATGATTCAGCCTCCCAAGTCAAGTGTCAGGTACTCAATACTCCACACCCACAGTCCCCCACTTCTACATAGAAGGGGGCAAGGGCAACATTTTCTCCTTTCTTCTTGGGGGGGGGTTGTTATATTTGGCGGCAATCCGGTTTTTATGCAGCGGCCATTAACCCCATTCCCGTTGTCGCCGTCCTTCTTGCCGACTTCTCTTTGCATCAGTTCATCCAAGTCTTCCCAGGCTTTTCTGCACTAAATGTGACTTGCTTCTTGCCCGTTCCCTCCATTCCCCTTGAGCCGCCAGGCTGTTCCCCGGATGAGGGGCGTTCTCCTCCGTGTCAGCTCTGTGCTGTGCTGAATACTCTGCCATTTATGGAACCTTTCCGACCTCTCTGGGATCGATCAGTGGATCAGTGACTAGACGTGTTTAAGCGCCTGCTTTGTGTAAGGCGCTAAGCGGGGGAGTGGGGGAACCAGCCCGGGAATCTCTAGGCAGGGCCGACCTGTCACGCTTCCGCGCACGAAGCCCCAAGTCGTTTTCCAGTTGGGCACCTTCACAGCTCCACCAACAATGTCCGCTACTTTTTACTGAAGATGCAACAAGTCAATAAGGAGCTAAATCTAATTGGTGAGGGCTGAGGAGGGGGGATGGGAGGGGTGGGTGCCTGGGGCTGGGAAGATACAGCCCAGACAAGGTCCAGAGGCTGCCGGCTCGCCAGGCCCGCAAAGGCTTGGCGTTTTATGCCAAGGACAGTAGGAGGGGGCTTTGGAGCCAGGAAGGCTGCCGGGCGTGCCCAGGGACCGATGGGGAGCCATTGCAAGAGTGGGTGTGGGTGCAAAGAGCTTCGAGGGGCTTCAACCTAGGGATGCCCACGGTCAGACGCTGCACAGAAATGAAGCAGCGCCCCCCTCGAGGCACCGATGACCTCTCGGGAAAAGGTCACGGAAATGAACGGGTGATGAGCCACTCCAGGAAGCCCTCCAGGACTTCTAGTCCTGGCTCCCGATCCTGTCCCGGCCTCGCTAAATCTCCAGTCCCGCCTCAGTTTTGTACGTCCGAATAATGGTCCCAGGAAAAGGAGGACACCCCGGTCTTGGGAAGTTCCAGCCGGTTCTAAACGTTCTAGAAGCCTCAGAGTCTTTCTATGGCTCTCGGGACGCCCGGGGCCGCTCTAGCCAACCGGGTCCTCCTGACTCTCTATGGTTCGCAGCCGAGGCCCCGCCTCCTTCCCCCAGGGGAATGTGCGGCCTCCCGGGTCAGCTTTGCGCATGCGCACGCGAGTCGGGGTGCGAGGCCGGCGCACTGAGCGAAGGGCAGGGAAAGAAGAGGGAGAAGAGGGGCGGGCGGGCGTTTTACGACAGTTACCGGCGACCGTTGCCTGGGTTGTGGTGGTGGAGGGGTAGGCGCGCTTTGCGGCATGGCGATGGCGGAGGGCGAGCGGCCTGGCTGTGCGCCTCCCCCCCGGGACGAGCCGCCGGCTGACGGCACCCTGAAGCGGGCTGAGGAGCTCAAGACGCAGGCCAACGAGTACTTTAAAGGTGCCCCCCGGGGCTGGAGGGAGGGCGGCGGCGCCGGACGGGCGGGCGGTGCCATGGCAACGGGCGGGCGGGGGGAGGAGGGAGGCTGGAGGGCGCTGCCAGATAGGGAGCCATGGGGGAGACACGGGACACCGGCGCTGCCAGATAGGGAGCCATAGGGAGATTACAGGGGAGGCGCCCCACAGAGGGTGCCCCGAGGAGAATGCTGCCACCTGGGGAGACAGGTGGAGATCTTGTCCAGATAGGGAGCCATGAGGAAATGAGGAGAAGGTTGTCACATAGTGAGCCATCTGAAGACTTGAGAACGCTGCTGCCAGATAGTGAACTATAGGGAAATGTGGAAGGATACCACATAGTGAGCCATGTGAAGATTGCTGCCAGATAGTGAGCTATGGGGAAACGTGGAGGTTGCCACATGGTGAGCCATAGGAAGACTGCTGCTAGATAGTGAGCCATGGGGAAATGAGGAGATCGCCAGATAGAGAGCCTTATTGATTGCTGCCAGAAAGCGAGCCAAGGGAAAATGTTGTTACATGGGAAGCCGTATGGAGACTACTCTAGATAGTGAGCCAGGACCGGAGGAAAGGGGGAGTGTGAAGGTTGCCACATAATGAGCCATGTGAAGACATGAGGAAACTGCTGCCAGATAGTGAGCCACCGGGGAAATGTGGAGGATTGCCACATGGTGAGCCAGTCTGCTGCCAGATAGTGAGCTATGGGGGGGGGGAATGAGAAGATTGGCACAAAGTGAGCCATAAAGAAATGTGGAGTTTGCCACATAGTGAGCCATATTGACTGCTGCCAGAAAGTGAGCCACAAGGAAATCTCAAGGTTGCTACATAGTGAACCATTAGAAGACACAAGGAGATTGTTACAACATAGAGAGCCATAGGGTCCACATAGGAAATGTGGAGGTTGTCACATAGTGAGCCATATTGACTGCTGCCAGAAAGCGAGCCACAGGGAAATGTGCCACATGGTGAACCAGTCTGCTGCCAGATAGTGAGCTGTGGGGGGAAATGGGAAGATTGCCACATAGGGTACCCTATTGATGGCTGCCAGAAAGCGAGCCTTAGGCAAGTATGAAGGTTGCCACATAGTGAGCCATGGGGAAAGGTGGAGAAGGCAGCTATATAGGGAGCCATGGGAGAAATGTTGAGGTTGCCACATAGTGAACCATAGGTCAATATGAGGAGATAGCTAGGGAGCTGTGGGGGAGATGGTTAAATTGGGAGCCATTGGAAGGTGCCAGGGGAAAGGGCTCAAGTTTGGGAACTAGGGGGTGCATGGCTGCCAAGGAGGGAGGGAGCCATAAGGAGACAGAGGGAGAGTGCTAGGGAACTGGGAGGGCAGGGGTCTCGGGGAGCTTGTGTGCTGTCCCAGAGGGACCCGGCAGGGAATGAGGTAGGGGATGGCAGAGTCCTGATGGTGACAAGCCTGACTAGCCCTGAGCCCTGGACTAGGAGAAGGGACTTTGGAGAAAGTGGCCCGGCAAAGTCCCACGGCCAAGGCAGGACTTGAACTCGGGGCCTCCGGCTCCAGGCCTTTCGCCCATCACGCTGGGCTGGGCTGCAGGCTGCGGCCTGTCCTGGGTGGGGAGAGCTTGCTGCTCTCTTGGGCCTTCCCTGAGGAGGGCGAGGTGCCTGAGTTTTCACATTTTCTGTTTCTGGAGAAAGCAGAGGGGATACATGTAGCTTCAAAGTCAGACCCGGCAGTGCTGGGGAATGGCCTGCCAGATAGTGAGCCGCCGAAGGGGAGGGGGCATGTCCACAGCGGGCATTGCCAGCACCCTCCTCCAGGGGAGGGCAGCCACCCACTCCCTCCCTGGCTGAGGTGGACCATGGTCTGTAAAGGGCGTAGCCCAGCAGGGGGGACCGGGGGGCAAGAAGGAGAGCACAAGGGAAGAGACCAGAGCCCCTTTTACAGGGGGGGAAACTGAGACCTAGGGAGAGGGGCTCTGCCAAGTCAGGGCAAAAACCCAGGGCTTACCTTTTTTTTATTCCGGGACTTTCTGTAAGATAACAATGTAAATGGGGGAGGGAGGGGATACCCTTCTCTTACCTTCAACTCCTATCAAACCCCAACAGGAAATAGCTGAGTCTGAAAAGGAGGGGGAGGCCACAGGAAATTGAGACAGGTGGGAAGGAGGCGCTGCCCTGTGCCTTTTGGGGTGCCCCCACCTTCTGAGAGCCATAGCACATCATTGTGAGGACATTCGAAACAGTGAGGAAGGGGAAGAAGCACCCCAAGGTCATCTCTGGAACCTGGCCTCTGCCCTCATGGCCTCTGCCCCCCATCTCTCCCTGTTCCCTCAAACCCCCCCGTTCTGCTATGTCTCCCTTCTTTCAAATCTCCATGCAGTTTGAGCAGGAAGTGACCTTTCCCCTTGAATTCTTGGCCCCCTTGACCTTCCCCTGCCCCTTGACCCCCAGACTAGCCGCCCTGCACCCTGTCTGCCCTGCCCCTGGAGGAATCCTTCCTTTGGTGTCACCTTCTCCAGGAAAGCCTGGGGATGTCACCGGGCCCAGCCCTGGGCCCACGCCCTTGCCTCCGCCCCCTCAGATTGCCCTGGGACTTTCTGTCCAGATTTCCTTGGGTCCTCTCTTCTCTCCTTCTCTTAGTGGTCTTGGATGAGAGCTAAGGTCTCTTGGTACCTCCAGCACGACCCGGCCATTCATTTCACCGGCTCCTGCCTGCTCCAGAGATCCACGGGGGCTGGGGGGATCCAGGGAGGACGGCCTGGGGCCCCCTTGCAGAGGATGGGAGGTTGGGGGGTGGTAACCACCAGAGGCCTGGAGGCCGTGTCCGGGAGCCCGACCAGAAGGAGGCCGGAGGAGGGCCTGGAGGGTGGGGGGTGACCGAGGGTACGGGCAGAGAGCAGGGCAGAGGCTGGAGTCACTCTGATAGGCATTAGGGTGGTTTAAGGCTGGCCAGAAGGTTGACATTGATTGCCTCAAGAGGCTCACGGTTGTGTGGTGCTCCTGGGAGGAGGGTGAGGCTCGGAGGCACATTGCCCGGGCCAGATGGAGCCCCTGCTGAGAGTGGGCTCCCCTCCAGCATGGCAGAGTGAGGAAGGGTCTGGCCACTGACATGGTGCCCCTGGGGCCCTCCTGGGGCTGCCCGTGCTGCCCCGGAAGAGCTGGCATTTGTCGGGAGGCCTGCCCCCCGAGCCTGAGCTAGCACCTCTGTGCCCCCTGAGGGGCTCGGCAAAGAGCTGACCCTCACAGGCCCCTGAGCCGGTCTCGGCTCCTGATTCCCTCCCCCCCCCCCCCCCCCGGGGAAGAGCTGGGCCAGAGTGATGCCCCCTGACCCACACCTTGGGCCTGGCTCATTCTGGTTTTGGTCCACTGAAACCCCAGCTCTCTGGCTGTGCCTCCCGCAGCATTCTCTCTCCCACCCCCCTGCAGGAGCTGTATCCTCTGGGTGAGAGGGGAGGGTGGGTCCCAGGGTGGCCAAAGGCCCGGATTAGGGGAGTCGGTGACAGTGGCCGCCGCCCTCTTCTCCAGGCGGGCAGGGGGCCTTGGGTGTCCCCTCACCCACAAGCGCCCGAGGGCTGAGGCCGGAGCCCCGGCTGCCCCCCGAGGGTCTGGGGTGAGAGCAGTGCTTACACGTGGGAGGCCCCCGGGGTGCAGAGTGCCATGGGCAGGCTCAGGGCCCAGCAGAGGCCTGGCTGGCCGGGGCGCCGCCGGCTCCAGGCCTTGCCGGCCCCTCCTGTTCCAGGTGGAGAGATGGAGGCCTGGGGGGGCGGGTGGCCAGGGGGGCTCCAGGGCGAGGTCCCGCACCCGGTGTCTGTCTGGTGGCCATGAGAGAGAGCTTCTCACCCCCTTCTCCCGCCCTGTCCAGGCAAGGACTACGAAAACGCGGTCAAGTTCTACAGCCAGGCCATCGACCTGAACCCCAACAACGCCATCTACTATGGCAACCGCAGCTTGGCCTACCTCCGCACAGAGTGCTACGGCTACGCCCTGGCCGACGCCACCCGCGCCGTGGAGCTGGACAAGAAGTACATCAAGGGCTACTACCGCCGCGCCACCAGCAACATGGCCTTGGGCAAGTTCAAGGCCGCGCTCCGGGACTATGAGACGGTGAGCCCGCTGCTCCGCTCCCCCTCCCCAGGCCGCGGCCCGAAGTGAGGGCGGATGGTGGGGGCCTCGAAGGCCGGCCCAGGAGGCTCCGGGGATCCTGCCGCCGGAAGGGGCCCGGACACCGAGCCCCTGCCTTCTGGGAGGAGGAAGTCGGGGCCCAGAGACGGGCGCAGAGGGTCACAGGCAGAGCCGGGGGCCCGAGGCCCAGGACAGGGTCTGAGCCAGGCTGAGGGGGGGGGGGCCACAGAAGGTGTGCCAGACCCAAAGTACAAACAGCCTTGAAAAGGCCCAAGAGTGGCTGCATGTGAGGCCCCCAGGGCTTAAGGGGGAGCTTGGGACCCATCACAGCTCGGGGGGCGGGGGGCTTATTGTTCTTTCAGAGCCATGGTCAGAGCCAGAACCAGGAGCCAGAAACTTGGGGGTGACAGGGCGGGCAGAGCGGGGCACATGCCCCCAAGAACCCAGGTTTACGTTGCTGACTGATTTTTATATCGCAGTTGTTTCTGGGGATGGTCCCACCTCATTCCCCCCCTAAAAAACCCCTCATAGAGTGGGGGTGGAGCTGGAGAGGGCGCCCCTGTTCTGCCCCCCCCGGGCACCTCTCCTGCTCCTCCCACCCCCCAGGGAGCCCCAGGACACACCTTTGTGGGTCCTGCGCCGTTGTTCTGTGTGCAGACCTTCCCGTGGCGTTGCCGTACGTTCCCTCCCCTCTCCTTATCTGCCCCCCACTAAAGTTTGGGGGTCTCGGCGTGCTGCTCCAGTTATGCAGGGCCCTTTTGTCACTGACTGGTGCAGCAGGAGGAGGGGGCTCTCGGGCCTGCAGGTGTCCCCGAGCTCATGGCCCTTTAGCACTACCCCCTCCCCGCTGTGTTCCGGGCCTTGTGGGGGGTGGCTTCCCGGGGAGTTTGGTGGGCTCGCTGGGAGGGCGTGTGCCCCGTGCACACAGCTGGGAGCCGGCCGCTTGGGCTGTTTGTCTGTCCCCCCAGCGGCCTCGGCCCGGGCCTTCTCTTCCTGTGGCCTCCTGGCTTTTGTGAGGGGCTGCAGGCGGGAGGTCTTTCTGAGGACAGGCCTCTGCTGCGCGTGCTGCCTCCCACCCTGGGGCCCGGGCACCTGAGCTGTCCGCTCTGGGGACCTCCTGCCGGGCAGGCCTCTCCGGGGCAGATGGCAGGCTGGCTGCTGCCCTTCCAGAGGGAGCTGGGGGCACCGAGCCTGAGGCGACTTACAGCCCACAGCCCCGCTCCGGGCACCCCGTGCCCACTGGCAGCTACTTTGTCCTGGGGGGGGTGGCCGACGATGCTAGGCAGGAATGGGGGCCCGCGGGTTTTCAGAGCAGCGTCTCCCAAAAGGGGACAAGCCTTTCCGGGTCCGGCCGCGGGAGGGGTCGGTACTGCTTTGGGGACTTTTGGACCCTCTCGCCCTCGGGGCCCCCAGGGTGGGAACCTCTGGTTTGTGAGCTCGGTGGGATTTGGACCTGGTCTGTGCTGGGAATAAGCCAGGCCCCAGAAGGAAATGGGGCAGATTGGGAGCCAGGGAGGGGGCGGCCTGGAGCCTGGGGAGGAGAGAGGGGCTGGTGGTGGGGACCCCTGCACCCACTGGCGAAGGCCCCCCCAAATGTCTGTGTCACTGGGGAGCCCTGCGTGACCTCAGTCCTGCCCACCCCAGCCTGAGCTGCCCACAGGACTTAGACCACCGCTCGCTGACGTCCCTTCCTCTCCAGGAACCCCTTAATCCCCCTGCCCGCCCTGAGCCCCAGGAGGAGGAGTAAAACTGGCACTGCTGACCCTGGAGGATGGGTGGGGAACAGGGGCGCTCTGGGGTGTCCTTCGGGGGCCCTCGCCCTCGGCATGTGCAGAGCCCGACTTCTGCAACCTCCCGACCAGTCACGGGCTTGGGGGCCTCTCTGGAGAGAAGGAGCCGCAGGGGTCCTGTCCCGGCTCCGGAGTCAGGCTCCCCGTGTCTGCATGGGGAGGAGCTTTTTTCCAGCCTCACTTTCCCTTTGTCTCCCTCCCGAGTCCTGTTAGCGAGCCACAGCTTGGAAGCAGTCCAGGGTCTCGGGGTTTCTCCACATCCCAGCCCCCTTCCCTGCCCCTCCTCCTTGAAAAAGTCCCGTCTCCTCCTGGGTCACCAAAGGCCGGCCCGGCACACAGACCCCTAACACCTCCAGTGCTTAGCAGTGGAGCCGCCCCCGGCCTGGCCTGGCCAGGACCCACCGGGAGGCCCAGAGCCCAGGTCTTTGCTGGGCCGGCCCCGAGGCTCTGGACCTTCCTGGCCCCTCGGGCCCTCCCCAGCTCCCACCTGGAATCCTGGGACCCAGAACCGGGCGGCTGCTGACGTGACCAGCTCCCTGTGCTCTCTGGGCCCAGACCTCGCCTGTCACTGGCGGCCATCGTGGGCCCTCCAGCCGTCCTGCCCGGGGGCCTTCCTGTCCAAGATCCCCCTCCCCCAGCCCAGTGCCCCTCTCCCCTTTGTCTTTGCTGGAAGTGATTCCACGGTCCTCCCCACCCCCGCTCTCCCTCCTCACCTTCAGGGTCAGCCAGGCCCGGCCTGCAAGGACCCGTGGTCGTTGGGGTCAGGCAGGCCGGAGTGCGGGCATGAGGAAGCTCCAGTGGGCACGTTAGGAGCCTGAGATGCCAGGCTGCTGCCGCCCAGGCCCAGGATGGACATGGCGTCTGGCCCCTCCTCCCGCCTGACTGGCCTGGGGAGGCCCTTCCTGAGGCTGGGGCTCCCTCCCTCTCTGACTCGAGCCCCATCTCTCTGTCCAGGTGGTGAAGGTGAAGCCCAACGACAAGGACGCCAAGATGAAGTACCAGGAGTGCAACAAGATCGTGAGGCAGAAGGCGTTTGAGCGCGCCATCGCCGGGGATGAGCACAAGCGCTCCGTCGTGGACTCCTTAGACATCGAGAGCATGAGTGAGTCAGGCGCGGCCCCCGGGGGCTGCTGGTGCCCAGCCCAGCTGGGAGCCCCCCTCGAGCGGGCAGCGGCCTCGCCTTCAGGTCCACTCCTAGGGGGCTCCTCCCCTCCCCTCTCCCCCAACACCCCTCTTGCCTTCCCAGGGACAAGCTGGAACCCTGGGGGGGGGGGCAGGGCAGCCGGGCTGGGCCTGCCCATGTCGCCAGCTGGCATCCCTGAGGCAGGGCAGCTGGCAGGAGCTCAGGCAGAGGGGGTCGGCCCATCCTTCTCCATCTAGGCCCCAACCCCGTTCCCTCATCCTCTGCCCTTGGCACACTGGGCATCCCCTGCCTCCGTCCTGGGTGGCCCAGGGTGCCACAGGGTGAGAGCCCGGCTCTTGGGCCCATCCCTGGCTCTGCTCTGAGCCCTTGCTGCGGGTTGTGAGGCCTCAGAGGCGGTCCTCACCGCTGGCTCTCCCTGGGGGCTCCCGTGACAGCCAGACGCAGCCCTCGGAGCCCCCACCCCACGAGGGGGGTTTTTCTCCCAGAACCCCCAGCTTCCGTCTCTCTCCTTTGCTGGTGTTTCCGTCCTGGTCCTGGGGGAGCAGCGGGACCTCTTAGCCTCTGGTTCCATGTGGGAGCGTGGGTGGTCTTAGGGCTGGTGGCCGCCTGTCCAGGGCAGACCTTGTATCTTGTAATGGAACAGCTGAGCCCGGGGGGCTGTGGGGGGCAGGGCCCTCCATCTGGTAGCCCCCCCCCCGACCCTCTTTGCTGGGGCTGCTCTCAGCTCTGGGCAGTTCTCCCTCTGTGAGGGCCTCTTGGGGGCCCTCGTCCCCTCTCCTCCCCCAATCCCCTCGCCCCCAGACCCCATTTCCTTTCCTCTCTTCTTTCTTCCTCCCCTGCCCTCCCCTCAGTTTCTCCGTCCTTCCTATCTCTGCCTCCAGGGTGGGGTAGGAGAAGAAGGTCCCCACGTCTCATCTGGTTTTATTTTACTTTGTGGTCGTGGTCGGAGCCTGACCGGACCCTCTCCCTAGCTTCGAGCTCTTCCCTCCAGAGTGGGTCAGCTCCTCATTGTTAGGACATCCTGTGTTCTCACTTCCTGTTTCTCAGTTCCTCTGCCTTCCCCAAAGAGAAAGAACAGAATGAGGTTGGCCTGGCCATCCCTCCACTTCTGCCCTCAGCTCCTCTCGCTCCGGGAGCAGTGCCTGTCTGCTCTTCTTCAGAGAACTGTAGGGTCCCAGAGTGGGACGAGGGGCCCAGGCCCTCCAGGCCATCCTGGCCCTGAGCAGGAAACTTTGGGCCATTCCCGAGCAGTCTCCTCCCTCGTCCTGCGGCAGGAAGGAGGGCCAGGGCGCAGCTCACAAACAGCCCGGGCTACTTTTCTCCCCTCCTGGCGCTGCTCCTAATTCTGGTCTCATGGGGCCGGTCCGTCTCTGGGCCATCGTCCCTGGTCCGGCCCGGCCCGCTCCCCCGCTGCCTGGGTTACTTAGAAGTCTCTTTTCTTGTCCCCTTTCCCCTCAAAGCTCCCTGGAGTCCGCAGCGGTGACCCAGGGCCAGGCCAAGGACTCTGCCGGAGGTCCTGCCCTGGGCCCGGGCCAGGCTCTGTGAGAGGTCCGAAGACCCGCCCGCTTCGGCATGGAGCTGAGCAGTGCCCGGGATGATGAGCTTGGTGACTGGAGGGCCTCCACGCTCATGAAGTGCAGAGGGCATGTGATCCAAATTGGGGTCACAAGTCCTTGTACAGTAAAGGACCTGAATCTCTGAGATTCCAGGACTCCAGCCCTGGCTAAACTGGCTGTTTGTGAATGTGGAGGAGGCTTTTCTTAGGGAGTCTGGGAGCTCCACCAGGCTTCTCTTTTCTCCCTCACAGGCTGTAGGAGGTCCGCTTTTATTTCATTGTGCAGGGATCGGGTGAAACAATAAAAATCCCAAGTCACCAATCAGTGTTCCAAGGGAACCAGTGAAAATGAGCCTGATCTTATAGGGGAAGAAACAGGATGTGGGGTGGAAATCCTCGTCAAATTGCCATAGGTCGGGTCAGAGGCAGGATAGAGCTGAAGCTTCAGTTAACACCTAAGTGCTGGTGGGGATTTCGGGACTACAGAATCCAGCTCCCTATTTTGCTGTTGGAAAAATGGAAATCGAGGAAAGGGTTTGGCTTAAGGTCACGTGTCAGGTTGGTGATTGAGCCAGAGCTGAAAGGCCTAGTCCCTCTGGCTTCATCCCACTTTCAACTGTTGTCCTTCCAGGCTGCCCAGCCTCAGCCATTTTAGCCTTTCCCTGAAAATCTCACTGGAAGGGACCCAGAAAACCAGGAGTTAAAAATCAACACCTGTTACTGGTGTACTTTGTGACCTTCTGTTAGTTTGTTTCGCTCTCTGAACCTGTTTCCCCATCTGTAAATTTAGGGGACTGGACCAGATGATCTGATAGGACTCTTGCAGCTCCAGGAGTCAACGACTCCATCATTCAAGCTTAAGAAAGACTTACATTGCTTTTCCCACAGCTTTTTATAAAAGGTGCTCTTTCCCCCCCCCCGACTTGTGTGCCTTCCCAGCAGCTTCTCCAACCCTCCCTGCCCCCCTAACATTTAAGTACAGAGAGAAAATAGAATCAGTCAACAAGTTCTTTTCTCATACATCTTAAAATCTGAGTTACTTAGGAGTTCAGCGGTTCTCTGTTCTCGGGATGATTTTTTTTTTTCCAATTTGTCTAATCTTTATTAGGGAAGGAGGCAAGGTCTAGTTGAGACCTTCTTGGCAGCAGCCTCCCTCATGGCAGCTAGGATGCCAAGGAGCTCCTGTCTCTTCCTCTTGGCCGGGGTGTGAGTTCCCACCCTTTTTTTTGGATGAACTTTGGGACTCGCTTATCCTTGGAGACCTTTACCAATTCCATGGCCCACCTTTCATAAGGAGCAAAGCAACACACGTCCCAGATCGTCTCTCTCCCAGACTTGTGTGTTTAGTCAGGTGCCCACGGCAGTGACAGTGTCACAGCTTCGAAACGTTTTTGGTGACTTTGTGGCCCTTGTTGAGGTCTGCTGTGGTGCTATTATAGCCCCAATTATAGCCCAATTAGCAGAAGGCCATAATTTTTTTTTTGGTTCCTTTACCTGTGACATTATCTTTTTTCTTTTTTTTTTTAAAGTCTATAAACTTCAGACTTTAAAAGTCTAAAGAAGTTAGAAAGAGTTGGTTTCCCTACATAAGATTTTTTAAAATTATATAACTATTTACTTGTGTTCCTGTTTGGGATGTTTGCAGATCAGATAATCTTTCTTTTGTGAGTTTTTTGTTTTTGGAGGATTATCTCAAATACCTCTCTTGTTGTAAGCTTATCTCTCATTGATCAGTCAGTGTCTAGGATCTAGTATTTTGGCTTACAACTTGAGCTCCTTTTCCTTTTTTTGGAATATACTGTTCCCTTATGTTCTCTGATTACTCATGAACATTAGGCTATCTTTCCTTCATAGTTAGAAAGCTCTCTCCTTGACTGCTTGGCAGAATTTATTGTTGTTTTTGAAGTTGTGAAATTCAGTTAACATATATTCCCTAGAGTCTGAAGCCTGTTTGTTTTCCCCTCTGATGCCCATCTCTGGGTTCTGTGTATTGCTGCCTGTACTCAGACTTTCTCAGGCCTTCCTGTAGGATGTTGTTCAGGCTTTTTGATTTGATGTTCTCTTTTGGAAGATGGATGATCTGGAAGCTTTCTTTGCGTATCCACACTTTTATGGAGTTCATGTGCTCTGTGAATCTTTCTGCTGCCTTGTGCTTTTCTTCTGCCAAGTGTTTTTCTACTTCAGTATTTTGTGTTGAGATTTTATTGTTTCAGAGCCTCTGCTGTGCTTTGCAGAGGTTTTCTGTTAGCTATTTATGTTTATAAAGTCATCCTACCTCTGATTTCTGATCTTCAAACTTTTTTTTTTATTATTTTTCTTTTTCTTTTTTTTTAATTAATACTTTTTACTTGCAAAACATATGTATGGGTAATTCCTCAACAATTCCTTACAAAAGTTTTCTGTTACAAATTTTTCCCCCCTACTTCCCACCCCTCCCCTAGATGGCAGGATATCCACTACATGTTAATTATGTTAGAATACTTAAAAAATTGAATATATGTATACTTATTTCCACACATCATTTTTGTGCAGGAGAAATCATATCTATAAGAAAGAATAATCCGATAAAGGAAATACAATGCAAGCAAACCTCAATAGAGAACATGGAAATGTTACGTTGTGGTCCACATTTCACATCCCTCTCTCTGGGTGTATATGACTTTCTTCACCGAACAATTGGAACTGGTTTGAAGCTTTTCATTGTTGAAGAGAGTCATGTCCATTAGAACTGATCCTCATATAGTCTTGTTGTTGCCATGAATAATGATCTCCTGGTTCTGCTCGTTTCACTCAGCATCAGTCCATGCAAGTCTCTCCAGGCCTCTCTGAAATCATCCTGCTGGTCGTTTCTTACAGAGCAATAATATTCCATAACATTCATATACCATAATTTATTCAGCCACTCCCCAATTGATGGTTATCCCTTCAGTTTCCAGTTTCTAGCCACCACAAAAAGAACTGACACAAACATTCTTGCACACGTGGGTCCCTTTCCTTCCTTTAAGATTTATTTGGGGTATAAGCCCAATAGAAACACTGCTGGGTCAAAGGGTATGCACAGTTTGACAACTTTTTGAGCATAGCTCCAAATTGCTCTCCAGAATGGTTGGATCCGTTCACAGCTCCACCAACAATGTATCAGTGTCCCAGTTTTCCCACATCCCCTCCAACACCTGTCATTATCCTTTCCTGTCATTTTAGCCAATCTGACAGGTGTGTAGTGGTACCTCAGAGTTGTCTTAATTTGCATTTCTCTGATCAATAGTGATTTGGAGCAACTTTTCATATGACTAGAGATGGTTTTAATTTCATCATCTGAAAATTGTCTGTTCATATCCCTTGACCAATTATCTATTGAAGAGTGGCTTGAATTCTTATATATATGAGACAATTCTCTATATATTTTAGAAATAAGGCCTTTATCAGAACCATTAAATGTAATGATGATTTCCCAATTTGATGCTTCCCTCCTAATCTTGTCTGCATTCGTTTTGTTTGTACAGAAACTTTTTAACTTAATATAATCCAAATTATCTATCTGATGTTCAATTAAGAGTTCCAGATCTTCTTTGGACATAAATTTATTCCATCTCCACAGGTCTGAGAGGTAACCTATCCTATGTTCCTCTAATTTACTTATAGTATCACTCTTTATATCCACATCATGAACCCATTTAGATCTTATCTTGGTGTGTGGTGTTAGGTGTGGGTCAAGCCCTAATTTCTTCCACACTAATTTCCAATTTTCCCAGCAGTTTTTGCCGAATAGTGAGTACTTATCCCAGAAGCTGGTGTCTTTGGGTTTATCAAACACTAAATTGCTAAAGTTATTGCCTAGTTTGTCCTGTGATTCTATCTTATGCCACTGATCGACTACTCTATTTCTTAGCCAGTACCAAATGGTTTTGATGACCGCTGCTTTATAATATAGTTTTAGATCTGGTACAGCAAGTCCACCATCGTCAGCCTTTTTTTTCATTAATTCCCTTGAAATTTCTTCCAACTTTTCTATTTTGAACTATCCTGGATTTGCTTCCTACTGTTCTATGATCTCGAGACTACAGATTTGTCCTTTTCTTGGGTTCAGTTTCTTTAATATCTATTCATTGTGCTTTAGATTCTCTTAATTTTTAATTACTTTTCCCTTTTTTATAAAATAAAATTCAAAAAATTCATTTTATTTAGAAAAAGAATACAAAATTAAATAAAGCAAAATGAAAGAACAGTGTCTGCTGCCCCACAGAACATCAGCAAATGACCAGCTCAAGAAAGCATATATATGGGGCAGCTAGGTGGCACAGTGGATAGAGCACCAGCCCTGAAGTCAGGAGGAACTGAGTTCAAATCTGGTCTCAGACACTTAACATTCCCTAGCTGTGTGACCCTGGGCAAGTCACTTAACCCTAACTGCCTCAGCAAAAAGCAAAAAAAAAAAAAAAAAAAAAAAAGAAAAAAAGAAAGCATATGTATTAGTAGAAGAAATTATATTCAGAAGTGTCCGTCTTTCCTTCCTTGCCGTTTGTTGTTTGGTTTTTGTATTCTTTTTTGCCCTTTCACCTCCTACCCCCAAGTGGGCTAGAGTTAAGAGTCCGTTTTTCTCATCTCTTCTGTCAGCTTAGATGCTCTAGAGCGACTTCCCCAGGACTTGTTTCCCCTTCCTCCTTTGGCTTCCTCCCCTTCCATTGCTGGGCTGTGGGAAGGAGTGGAGGGGGCCCGTGGGCTCGGCTCCTTCCGCCTCTGTCTTCCCGTGGGCCGTGGAGGAGGGTGTAGTCCCTGTCCCCGCACTCAGCAGGCCGGCTTTGGGGCTTCCCTGCCTTTTCAGGTGGCGGCTTAGTCTACACTTGGGGAACTGCCCTTTGAGGTTGGGGTGTAGACGGTTGCAGGGGTCCCTCGCAGGACCCTCTGCCTTCTCGCCGGGGCCCCCAGGAGCATCGTGCCCAGGTCTCCTCCCGACTTTGTGGCACACCCTGCCCCGGGAGGCTGGGAGAGCTTGGATGTCATCAGCCTTCCTTAACCACTGTCCCTGCTGCTCCTCAGCCTGCGGGCCGGGGCCAGTCCTGCTTCCTCATGCCAGGCCTGCGGGCCCCTCGGCCTGCCCGGGCCCTCCCCATCCTGGCCTGGCCGAAATGGAGGCCCCCGCCGCAGGGGGGCCGGAAGGGAGCCCTGCTCTGTGCGTGGTCCGGGGGGGGCTGGCCAGCGCTCTGTGGCCGCTTACATTTTCTTTGCTTTTCCCGTGATTTGGAGCTTTTGTCTTTACGACTGGCGCCGTGAGACGGGTCCTGATCTGTCCTTTTCAAGGGTGGTTTGGGAAAGATAAATGGCGGATGTATGAGAAGCTGGTCTCCTGATGTGGCCCAGGCCCTCCCCACCTCCCGACCCAGCAGCTGTCGCCCTCAGGATGGGCCCCCGGGTGTCTGGCTCCGTGGCCTTCCCACAGCCTCCAGGGGCCCAGCTCGGCCTTCAGAGCCTCTGTCTGGCCTGCCCTTGGCTAGCCCTCCTCCCCCACTCCCCCCCGCTGCCCGGGCTGGTCTCTGCCTTTACCAGGACTGCTCTGGGGTCCGGATCCTCCTCCTCTGAGGTCCCCCCACCCCGGGCCCAGGGTCCCCTAAGGTCCAGCTCCGCTCTCAGCTCCTCTGGGAGGGGCAGGGGCAGGGGCAGGGGAGTGGGCTCTGACCCCATCCCCCCCTCTGCCCCCAGCCATCGAGGACGAGTACAGCGGCCCCAAGCTAGAGAATGGCAAAGTGACCCTGCCCTTCATGCAGGAGCTCATGCAGTGGTACCGAGAGCAGAAGAAGCTCCACAGGAAGTGTGCCTACCAGGTAAGCCCCCTGCCCGCTGCCCGGCCCTGGCAGAGCGAGGGAGGCCACAGGGACCCCCTGGGCAGGAGGGCATCGTGCAGGGGGCCCCGGGGACAGGAATTAAGACCAAGGCAGGGGACCCTTGGGGGGGGGGACCTTGTCCTGTGTGCTCATAGTGCACCCCCCCCCCCAGATTTTGGTGCAGGTGAAGGAGATCCTGTCCAAGCTAACCACGCTGGTGGAGACCACGCTCAAAGAGGTGCCTCTGTGTTTGGGGGGTGGGGGAGGAGCCTTGGGGGAGGGGCTGGGGTTTGGGGAGGGAGGGGAGGGAGGGCTGGCCCGGGGCCCCGTCCGGCAGACACTTACCCGGCTTGGGTTTTGTCTCCCCTTGGCTGTCTGTCTCTTCACCCCCTCCCCCCATTCTGGCCTCCCTTTTACCATGGCTTTCTCCCACCCCCTTTTGGGCTGTCTTGGCGTCTCATCCTTCCCTGTGTGTCTCTCCTGTCTCTCTCCCCTCTGGTCTCTGTCTCTGTGTCTCTCTTCTGGTCTCTGCTTCCCTCTGGTTTTTGTCTCCATCTGTCTGTCTCTCCCCTGCGGTCTGTCTCCATCTCTCTCTGTGTCTCCACCTGTCTCTCTCTTTGATCTCTGTCTCCATCTGTCTCTGTCTCTTCTGGTCTCTGCTTCCCTCTGGTTCTGTCTCTATCTGCCTCTTTCTCTGTCTGTCTCTGTCTCTCCTCTCTGATTCCTGTCTCTGTCTGTCTCCATCTGTCTCTGTGTCTCCCTCTTCCCTGACCTCTTTTCTTTCAGACAGAGAAGATTACAGTCTGTGGGGACACCCACGGCCAGTTCTATGACCTGCTGAACATATTCGAGCTCAATGGTCTGCCTTCGGAGACCAACCCCTATGTATCCTTTCTGGGCCGCCGGCCCGAGCCGAGCTGCTCCCTTCCCCACGGGCAGCCTGGGAAGTTGGCCTGCACTCATTGCCCCCCCCGACCTCCCCACAGTCCTGGCAATAACCCTCGTGTCCAGCCTCAGCTCTGCTCCTGGCTTCCAGCCTTCTGGACAAGCCCTTGACCTTCTGAATGAGCCCCCGGCAACTTTGCAGCGTCCGGCCTAGTGCGTGTGGGCTGCCCGTCGGCTTTGGCTGCGGCTGCCGGCCCTGGGACCCCACGGGTGCCCAACGGGGGGGCAGGGGAGGGCGCCAGGCTTCTGCCCCTGCCCGTTTTCCTGAGCCTCCCTGGCACAGATATTTAACGGAGACTTTGTGGACCGAGGCTCCTTCTCGGTAGAAGTGATCCTCACCCTCTTTGGCTTCAAGCTGCTCTACCCCGACCACTTTCACCTGCTGCGAGGTAAGCCGGAGCTGGGCGCTGGGCACCTGTGGAGGGCAGGGTCGAGAGCTGCCCGTTCCCCTCCCTCCGGCGGCACACAGCCCCCGGCTTCTGGGCCGCCGCTCCTTGGAGAAGCGTCGCTGGGCTCCCTGCTTCCCCCGGGGGCCCCGGGGCGGCGGGGCACCGAACCGAGCTCCCCGGGTCCATTCTCTCCGCCCTCCTTGGGGGGCCTGGGGCCTCCCCCCGTGCGGGCCTCTGTAAGGAGGGGCCCGGGTCGCTCGCTCGGCCCTGACTTGGCCGTGCTCCAGGCCCTTGTAGTGAGATTCCCTGGCGCCGCCCTAGTGGCGCCCGAGCGCCGAGGCCCCGACCCACGCCCAGCCCTAACCAGGCCTGTGAGCCCAGGGTCTTCCCTCCCTCCCTCGAAATCCCCCAGGGAACCACGAGACAGACAACATGAACCAAATCTACGGCTTTGAGGGGGAGGTGAAGGCCAAATACACAGCCCAGATGTTTGAGCTTTTCAGCGAGGTATTTGAGTGGCTGCCCCTGGCCCAGTGTATCAACGGCAAGGTGCTGGTAAGCCTTGGTGGGGCAGGGGCAAGGGGCAGCCCTGGGGGAGCGGGGGAGGGAGGGGGGTGCCCTCACCACACCTCCTGCCTCCCCAGATCATGCACGGGGGGCTCTTCAGCGAGGACGGGGTCACCCTGGACGACATCCGGAAGATCGAGCGGAATCGGCAGCCCCCCGACTCCGGTGAGCTCTGCCGGGGCCCCAGACACCTCCCCGCCGGACCGAGAGACTTGGGGCGCCGGGGAGTCCGTGCTTCCCCGGGGCCCGAGCCCCACTAACTGTGTCCCTCTCCCTCCCCCCCCAAACAGGCCCCATGTGCGATTTGCTCTGGTCGGATCCACAGCCCCAGGTCAGTGAGCGCACGCCTCCGACGGGGTCACGGGGCGGGGGACACGGTGCCAGGGTCAGGGGGCCGGGGACGGGCTCTGAGCCTTCTCTCCTCCAGAACGGGCGCTCGGTCAGCAAGCGAGGCGTGAGCTGCCAGTTTGGACCGGACGTCACCAAGGCCTTCCTGGAGGAGAATCGGCTGGACTACATCATCCGCAGCCACGAGGTGAAGCCTGAGGGCTACGAGGTGGCCCACGACGGCAAATGTGTCACCGTGTTCTCCGCCCCCAACTACTGGTGAGGAAGCCGGGCCCTGCTGGGGCTGTCCCCCCATCCCTCCCCTCCCTGCCCTGCTGCTCCCCCCTCCCCGTCGGGGCCCCCTCCTGGGCTCCCCTGGTCCCGCCCCCCTCACGAGGCTGCTCTGTCTCCCAGCGACCAGATGGGCAACAAGGCCTCCTACATCCACCTCCGAGGCTCCGACCTGCGGCCCCAGTTCCACCAGTTCACAGCAGTGGTGAGTCCAGGGGGCCCTGAGCTTGCAGGCCTGGGTGAGGGTGTGGGTGGGGTCCCGGGGGGTCAGGGGTCAGGCCCCCCCGGGCCCTGGCCAACAAGACCCCCGGTCTCCTCTGCAGCCTCATCCCAACGTCAAGCCCATGGCCTACGCCAACACGTTGCTGCAGCTGGGGATGATGTGAGGGGGACGGGAGGGGCCTGGGCGGGGGCTCCCCGGAGCCCAGAACCGGCCCAGCCCTGGCTCCCAGCAGGAAGGCCGGCCTGGCCCCGAAGTTGGAGACCCGAGGAGTTCCCCTGCTTTTACTTTGTAAACTTTGTATTTATTCCCCCACTTTGGTTCACGGGGTCTGCATCCCCAGGACGATGGGCATTTGTGGGCTGGGGCTTCTGGGGGCTCGCTGCCCCAGGGCATTCTGGGAGGAGGAGGCGGCGTGAGCTGGGGGAGGGGGGAAGGGCAGGGCCAAGGGAGCCACTCCCACCCCCTTCGTTTGCATGGCTCCGCCCCCTTTCCACCCATCACTGAAGCAATAGGCCCCATGGAGGGGCTGGGGGTCGGGGGTCCTCTCCACTCAATCCACCCAGGGCTCTAAGTCTCCCGGAGCCCCCCCCAGGCAGGGGCCGAGAGCCAGGCCCGCCCAGAGGCCCCCCCCTCCCCCAAGCTATTTTACTGTCTGTAATTAAATATGTTAAAATAAAGTCATTATTGTAAGCCAGCCTGGCTGGGGGTGAATCAGACCCTCCCTCTCTGCTTCATTCTCCACGGCCCCAGAGCGGTCCCCAGAGGTCGGACCCCCAGATGGGGAGGGGCTGGAGAGAGCAGATCCCCTCCCTCTAAGGCAGGAATTGTGAGGGAGCCCCCACGGTCTGGGGGGGCACCAGGCCACAGCATAGTCCTGCTGCCGCTCCCCATGCACCCCCGGGGGTCCGTCCCGTCTGTACCCCAACAAGGGGAGCTCCAGCCCCTTCCTGGGCCTCAATCGCTGCTGCTGAGCCGCCCACTCACCCCTGGCTAGATAATGTCTGCACAGACTGACCACCCTGGCAGTGATGGCCCCGGTCCTACAGTGACGTCCCCTGGTCCTGTGTGACGGTCCCTGGTCCTGTGTGACAGCCCCTGGCCGTACAGTTACTGCCCTCTGCCTTCCTAGCCTTTGCCTTCCCCCAGTCCCAGGCTGGGTCAGATGAGCCAGGACACAAGAGGGGTCCCCGAGATTGCCATCCCCGGCCCCTGCTTCTGCAGGTTGGGGGCCCCTGCTGGCCCAGTCCATCAGGGGATCCCAGGTGGGGACAGGACCAGGGCTGATGGGAAGCTGGGCAGACTCGGGGCTTCGGGTGCTGGGAAGGGCCAGTTGCTGCCATGCTCAGGGACTCCAGGCCTGGACTGGCAGCATGCCTCTGGCCTGGAGGCTGGCTCCTGTCCCTGTCGGACGGGGTGCTGCCCTGAGCATCCTGCCAGGCGGGGGCTCTGCCCACCCGGACCATCCGCACGCCTTCCCCCCGAGTCCCGGGTAGCGGAGCAGGCCCCCTCCCTGTCTCTGGGCCTCAGTTAAGCCCGAGCCGTTGAGTTCTGGGAGATACCCAGTTGGCACAGGGGGTTTGGTAAGAGTGGAAGGGCCTTCTCTGCCCCTGCAAGAGAGTGGCAAGGGAGGCTGGTGCACCAACTGTGCTGTGGGGGGGATGGATCACTCTGGGCTGCTGAGGCTCCTGAACCGGCCCATCTGTGGCCGCTTCGTCTGGCAGGGGAGCGACAGGAACCTGGATAACTGGGCCTTCCAGGCCGGTGGGTGCGTGCTGGTGGTCCAGTGGAGAGCGCGCGTTCCCACACACACATCACGAGCCTGGGTCAGGGCAGTGCTGTGCCCTTGGAGGCCAGTTGGTGATTGATTGGCTTGCCAGCCAGCCTTGGCAGGGCAGGGATGGAAACTGGCACTCGGCCCCTTGATTCACCTTCAGTTAGCATGGCAGACCGGCCTCAGTGGAGGTGCCGGGTGCGCCTCTCACAGACCTTCCTTGGAAAGTTGGCGTTTCCTGGCACTGTTGGGGGCAGAGCGTGGTCTGCCAATGGCGAGGATGGATCCTTGCCCCATAGGATGGCAAACCTGGCAGAGACCAGGACAGAGACTCTGATCCTGGCAGACCCAACTTCCCCCTGCACAGCAGGGGTTGGTCATGAAAACAACAAAGGAGAGACCAGCACGATGAAAGTGAACTTGGAACTGGGACCCAGGGATGGCCGCCAGGCTCCAGCTGCTCCTGCTCTCCAGACTCCATAGGAACACTAATCCTCCAGGTGGTAACAGCTGGCACTTAGGGAAGGCTTGATGGGGTGCAGAGCTTTCCAAATGAGAATCCTGGGAGGTAGTGCCCTGGTTTTACAGATGAGGAAACTGAGGCAGGCAGCCATGTGGCTTGCTCACCGTCCCCCGGCTCCTGAGAGTCTGAGCTCCGATTTGAGCAGGGGAACACGGGAAGCGCCAGGTCCTGCCCTGGCACAGGGAGGGCTGTGTGTAATGTTTAACAACTAGCTATCCAAAGGGGGAAAAGGAGCACTCGGCCAAACTGTGAGTAATCTGCTTCAGCTTTTTCCCGGGTTCTAGCTGGCTCCAGCACCCATGATAAAGGAGCGTGAAGGGCTTCCGTTGGGCCTGGCATTGTGCGGGATTCGAGCCCCCAGAACCTGCCTCCAACAGGAGAGGAAATGGGGGCGGCTGCCAAGGAGACAGGAGGCAGGCGAGGGGACGGGCATCCTTCCTGCAACAGTGGAAGGCTCCCGGACCCAGGTTATCCCGAGAGATAATGTAGCAAAGGAAGGACCCCGGGACTGAGGGATGGCACCCCCAAATAGCCAGATACGACTCCTGCTGCTAGCGAGAGCTGCCTCCGAACCAAACCGAACCGAACCGAACCCAGGGAACCCAAAAGAAAATGCCCTCCCAGCCTCCGCCCGCCCCTTCCACTGTGAAGGCTCAGTGGAGATACCCCACTCCTGGGGGTCACAAGGGGGGCTCAGGCACCCTAACGTGCCTCGGGGGACACTTTGGTCGCCAGGAGATTGCAGGCGCAGGGTCGCTGCCAAGGTGGAGTCTCTGGGCAGAAGTGGCCAGCGGGAGCATTCCCAGAGCGTGAAATGGGGGCAGGGGCTCCGAGGGCAGCCTGAGAGGGAAGGGGGGGGGGTGAGAAGGGCGGCCTTCAGCTCCCTCGAGGAGCTGGGACTCCCCCGCTTTCCCCACCTAAGAATAGCCGACTTCCAGATGGGGAGTTTAATCTGGCCGCATCATCACAGCTCGCAGGCACAAGGGAGAGGCAGCCTTAGACAGCTTCTTCATTCTAAACCAGCACTTATTAAGCGTCTGCTGTGTGCCCTTGTGTCCTTTTGTTTCAGTCACCGTGCCTGACTCTCCATGAGCCCATTGGGGGTTTTTCTGGACAGAGATACTGGAGGGCTTTGCCATTTCCTTCTCCAACTCCTTTTACAGATGGGGAAACTGAGGTAGAGTGCAGTGACTCGCCCAGGGTCACCCAGCTAGTGAGTGATGGGAACTCAGTTTTAACTCCGTGCTGGACATGCTCCATGGCGCCACCTAGCTGCCAGTCCAGGCCAGGATCCAGTTGGGTGGCCAGGACCTTGGAGAGCGGCAGCCAGAGACTAGGGGAGGGAGTGGGGCAGCCCCCCTCCCCCTTGCTACTTCCAGCTTTCCTTAGAAATTAAAGGCCAGGCTAGGAGGCGCAGGAGATGGAGCCCAGCCCCAAAGTCAGGGGAACCTGAGTTCCAATCTGGTCTCGGACACTTCCTGGCTGTGTGACCCTGGGCGAGTCACTTAACCCCAATTGCCTCAGGGGAAAAAAGCAATTGAATGCCAGGCAGAGAGAGACCGCAGGACATGAAACCTTAGGGTGGTCGTGGGACTGGGAGGACCTTGGCCAGGATCTCCAGGAAGAAGGGCCATGGCTTGGACAAGAGCCGTGTCCCGGCTTTGCACCTTCCCATGACACCAGTGAGCTAATTAGAGCCTGGCACAGAATGCACTTCTTTTTTTATTTTTATTTTTATTTTTTTCTTTTTGCTGAGGCAATTGGGGTTAAGTGACTTGCCCAGGGTCACACAGTTAGGGAATGTTAAGTGTCTGAGACCAGATTTGAACTCAGGTCCTCCTGACTTCAGGGCTGGTGCTCTATCCACTACACCACCCAGCTGCCCCACAGAATGCACTTCTTAGAGCTTGTTCCCCCCCTCCGCTCCGTATGCTGGGCCCCCATGGCAATGTTCCTTCTCTTACAGCTTCTTGGAGCCAGAGGTGAGAGCTGGGCGTCAGGGGGGTCTCCTCAGCTCCCATGGGAGAGGAACACCCCGGCACCCACCAGCTGGGGGACCCTCAAGTCGCTCACACTCGCCCCCATAAAGCTAGAAGGAAACGGCCAACTTGTTGGCCCATGGAGCCACGAGGAGTTGGGCGCAGGACCAAAGAACAACTGTGATGCTACTAAGTGACATTTTAAATTAATTAATCAAGGCTCCCAGAGCTCTCTCTGTTAATTCACTTGGTCTCAGAGATGACTGTTTTTATTTAGTGCACTGCTATGGACTTTCACTGGGTCTCCCCCTTCAGAAAGTGAGCTTTTACTCAGGAAGAAGTTGATTTGGGGGGGGGGCAGGGAGAGACGACTTCCTTCTCCCCCCCACTGCGGGGTACATTAGTCAGAGCTCTGAGACTTCAGGTCACTTCCTGGCACTGCCTATCTGGGTACTATCTGGGTACATTAGCTGTCTTTCTGGGATGTCAGATGATTAAGGTCACTTCCTACCTAGCACTGTCACTTACTATCTGGGTGAATTACAGGCCTGCTTCCCCATCTGTCCTTTGGGAGTCTTGGGCTCCCCAGTGGCTTCTTCCAGCTCTAGAGCTACAATCCTCCCGCTGCCATTAACGTAATTACTTCTGATCACCAAGATCAGATAAAGGACCATAATTCACTTTTCCAGAGAGCTTTTGAAGAAGGAAGAGATTATTCTCATTTTGCAGAGAAGGAAAGGGTCCCAGAGAGAGGAAACTACAGGCCCCCCCGACTTCCCAGCCAGTCCTTGCCTTTCTCTCCCAAATGACCTTCACGGGTTGCCTGCTAATCCAAGCCTGGCAATCCCACAGACTTTTCTGATCCTTACTACCTGGGAGCTGGTGCTACATGTATTCCCATTTTACAGGGGAGAAAACTGAGATAGACAGGAGTTAAAGACAGGTTCACACAGCTAGGCAAGGTTCCTGATTCCAGATCCAGAATTCTGTGCTGGTTATTTTTGTTTAGATGACATCATTCATTTTCCAGTGGGAATGGAGGCTTTCTTTGGGGTCCCTAAAGCTTCCGCCCCTCTGCTGCTGGAGTGTGGAGCCAGGGGTTCCAGATCTGGGTTTCAGGAACACTCCTTGGAAAACCTGAGCCAGGGCTGAAAGGCTTCTGAAACTTTAGGGTCCAGGATCCTGGGTTTTAAAGCAGGAGGGGGCTCCAAGGTGGGGGGGGCTCTCTTCTTCTGCACTGAATGCAAGGGGCCTCGTTCTAGGTAGGCACTGACCGGCTGGATGGGGTCCAGAGCCAAGGAGATCAGGCTGAAGGGAGGACCAGGAACTGTGCTCTATGGGGGTCCATTTAAGGAAGCAGGAGGGCTTCGCTTGGAAAAGAGTTCCCTGAGGTGTTTTCTTTGGACATGGAGCCAGAAGCCCTGGGTTCATATTCTGGCAGGTCATGTTAATTCTCCAGGCCTCAGTTTCCAAATCTGCAAATTGGGCAAGGGCTGGTGGATCAGATCTCGAAAGCTCCTTCCCGTCTTTAATCCAACACAGAGTGTGACGAGCCAGCCCAGAGCTCTAAACACGGGGTTTCTTTTCCCTGTACTTGTCTCCTTTGCCCACAAGAGGGTGCTCCATCCTCACCATCACCTCATTGACTTGAAGCCAGGAAAGCCCGGGGTTGTCTGACTCCTCAGGGAAGAGCAAAGAGGAACGGCCCCCAGGGGCCCCCATCATTCTCCCGACTCCCCCCTTCCTGCAGAGTTCATGAGGGACCTGATGAGAACTGGGGAGATTGGATGGAGAAGAGCCTGAGTTCCTGCTGTGCTCCTGAGAGCAGAGAACTGGGAGCCAACTGAAGATTATGCATTCTCTCTGTTGAGGAAACTGAGGCAGAAGCTCTCTGCTAAAGGCTCAGTCATTTGCCTTAGGTCCTTCAGGTTGTGCTTAGGAAGCTGGCTTTGTGAATGAGCTGAAGCATCTTACAGACCACCCTTTGTGGGTGGCGTGATGAAACATGAGGGGAAGGGAAGGGACTCGCTCAAGATCACCCGATGGATTAGCTCTAGAAGCCAAATCTCCGGCCTGCCTGTCTCCTAAGCCCTTGTTGGCCCAGGGTCTCGGGTTTGAGTGGAAGCATCCTGGGCAGCCACGTAGTTCCACAGCTCACCACTCTATTATTCCTCCAGTTGTCATCCAGCTTCTGAATGAATGAATGGGGCACTAATTAAATCTTTCCTGCAGGATAACTCGGTGTCCGGCCTCTCAGAGAACTCACGTTCTACTAGGGGGACCACACATAGGCAGAGCCTCAGCTTCATGCCAGATGAAAGGGTCCCATGAGCCTTAGGGGCCAGCAGAAAGCTTTTTTGGAAAAAAAAAAAAGTCCTTATCTGCTGCACAATCATTTGAGAATGCCTCAAACAAGACCTTTCTTTCCTGAGCTTGGAACAGCTGTGACCCAAGCCCTGCAGGGCAGTGGTTAGGCTCACTGGTTAGGTCAGGAGTTACTTCTCAGTAGGATGGCTGGAGGCACTAGACTGGGAGCTTGGCTACTCTCAAGGCTCTTGGATGTTCCATTCAGGCTTGGTTCCATCAGGATCTGAAGGTGGTGGAGGTAAAAATGTGGTGACTTAACTCCCCTATTATATATTGCCTTCCGTCGCTCCCCAGGGTGCCCTCTTGATTCAATGAGGCTGGCTCACCTTCTCTGTGAATGGGGCAGTAGGTGGGGATGAAGGCTGGGAGGGCAGAGTTAGAGACAGATAATGGTCACTCCCGGAGCTTCAGTTCTTTGGTGCCCATTGGTGGCAGTGGTTCAGCAGTTATTGCTGGTGTGAGCCCCTTCTCTGAAGTGATTTCTTCCCTCAATGCAAGTACTGGGACCTACAAGAAGGGAAGCCCACTCACTACCTCCAGGGCAAACTTTCAAGTAGCATTTGGACAGCTCCAAGCACTGAGAGACTCTGCTACTCCCATCCAAGAAAATAACCCTGCCCTCAAGGTATCTAATGAGGGAGACAACAAGCAGACAAATTTATACAGGACAAATCAGAGATCATTATCAGAGGGGAGACACTAGAATTAGGAAGCTTCCTGTGGAAGATGGCATTTCCTTTGGGGCTTAAAGGAAGTCAGGGATGTCAGGAGTCAAAGTGGAAGAGGGAAAGAAAGCTAGGAAGCTGTTTCAAGGGAATCGATGAAAATGAAGTGGAGAAATTGGGAAGCATGTGTAGACATTCTATAAATGATTCTGGGCTACTAATCTGGTGACTGTGAAGCTCAGATCTAAAATAGCCTGTCAGCATCAGCTAATTCCTCTTCCCTTCGTGGGTGGCAGCTGGTGGCAAGTGAGAGCACTGGACCTGGAGAAAGAAGATCTGAGCTCACATCCAGACTCAGAAACTTACTAGCTGTGTGATCTTCAACAAATCTCTTAACCTCCCTCTGCCTAACTTTACTTAATTATAGAACGGACATAATAATAGCAACCTACTCCCCAGGAGTGTTGTGAAGATCAAATGAGATAATATCTGTTAAAAGCATATAGAATAGTGACTGGCACATAGTCACTTATTCCCCTTTCTCCTTTATTTGGTCATTTCACTCCCCACAACTGGAGAGAGACCATGCTGTAAGGAGAGAATTCTTTGATTCCATATGGACTCTAAAAACTGGGACTCAAACCTTGGACCTTTTTCTCAAATCCAAAAAAGTTTCTCTTTTTTCTTCCTTCCTTCCATCCCTTCCTTCCTTCCTTCCTTCCTTCCTTCCTTCCTTCCTTCCTTCCTTCTTTCCTTCCTTCTTTCCATTCCTTCCTTCTTTCCATTCCATTCCTTCCTTTCTTCCATTCCATTCCTTCCTTTCTTCCATTCCATTCCTTCCATTCCTTCCTTCCTTCCTTCCTTCCTTCCTTCCTTCCTTCCTTCCTTC